>JAACJN010000068.1:0-208755 GCA_013368555.1 Collybiopsis confluens | reverse complement strand
CAACTCTGCAGGATTGTATTGCTGTCGGTGGCCACTTTTATGCTGCCGCCACTATGACTTTGACGGTGTATTCCATCTATCACACCTTTGTCAACTCCTCAACTATCACTAATGGTGCTGTGGACAACGAGCAATTAAACTTGCTCCGAATACTTCTCTACTGGTTTCGTATCATGTGTGGCGATGGCGGCTTCTACCTGGACGCAATCCATACGGATGTATCAAGTAAGTTCAGTCTTTCCTCTCACAAGTTTCAAGTTTCTGAATCCATTTTCTCAGAAATCAGCGGCCATGTCCCGAACGTCTTGGACACACATGGGTTGGAGAATGTGCTCGCACTGATGGTGTTTACGGAGCTCGTGGGGGTGCTTTCGCCTGCTTCGTATTCCCAACCGCGGCCGGTGGACTTCGATGATAGGCACTTTCAGCTTCCTCGCTTCCGTGCTCGAGAGATTCGTCTGTGGCTAGACCAGCATTTTGTTGTTACCACGGAGGGTGAAGGTTCCGTACAGGACCAAACTATCGCTGATCTCTTTTTGAAAGTACTCCTCCAACACTCTCATAAACTCTGGCACGATGTGAAAGAGCGGTCGAAACGAGGTTCGATGGGTGCTACATGCACGCGGAATAATGTGATATGTGAAATTGACGCTCAGGATGTATATCGGGCGGTGTCCGAGATTAAGGTTGTCCCAGGTTTTTCCAAGCTCTGGGCTGCCGAAATCCAGAAACCTACGCCGGAGTCGTATGAGTTTCTTTCGAGTACCACTGGGAATCGGTATGTTTTGCAACGGAGAGACTAATGGGACGCTTTTATCCTACGCCGTTACAATTCCTTATATTTTCTTGTTGTACCTTGTATTTTTTGATAATCACAGTATACGTTTTAACATTGCGACGAGCTATTCCAGTAATATCCAATGGTGACCGATGCCGCGTGATCGGGGCGTGACTCTCACGTGTTCTTCTGTCATTCTGGTATCCACCACGTTATTTTTGCCCATGCACAATCTGCGATACCCCTGGACATCCAGCAGCTTGTAATTGATGAAGCCGAAGCATCGGAAACTTTGAAATCATTGACTCTTGTGTGCCACTCGTGGCGCCGACACGCACGCCGACACTTATTTCGGTCATTTCCTCTGCATGATATGTGCATCGAGGACACTTGCCAGGAGACTGTTACGAAGCGCGTGGATCTCATGCATGAATCCTTCTCTGATCTAGTAGAGAACATCTCCTCCCGGACAGGGAAGGTGGAAGCAATCCTGAAGTCCAGAATCTTGTCCTCGACATACTCTTATTTAAGAGTCACTTTGTCTCATTCTCCAATCTTGTCTATCTTGCAATTTTGGCCACCAACCTGCCTCTATTCGCACTCCATTCTCATGATCTCACCAATGTTCAACACCTCACAGTTTTTGAGTCACCGCAGTATCGTACGTATCGTCTCCGAGTCGGAATTGTACCTGAGACCCATATTGATACAATATAGTATATCAGACGATGATTGGCCTACTACCAGGCAATGGTCCTTTGATCACACATATATCCCCCTCCCCAGTCTGCAGACATTGCAGCTAGTCGTGCAACGATACAGGGGCTTTCTCACTCTTTGCCGACTCGGAGTCCTTCTGGGACCACCAAAGTATGTAGGCCCTCCTCTAACCATGTCCAACACTGAAGAGTCGGATTCTGACAAATCCAACTGGGGCTCTGAAGACAGTGTCGGCCACGTAATGGAGTTTCCTGGGGACATCTGTCATCTTGGCATTGGCGGTCGAAACGTTTCTGGGCGGGCAACATATTCTCATTTTGGGCAGCTTTGAGACCTTCACGTTGACATCATATTTCACACTTGGCTCAGCACCATGAGTCAACAAGTGTGTTTGCTTCCAAACCAAAATCAAGCATTGTCAGATGCAATTAACGCCACAATGCTGGCCTACCTTCGTACTATGGATTGCAATGGCCATTCCACGGGGTCCCTCGAGTCCATTTCAGTTAATCTGTCGGAATCTGAGATAGCTTGTCATTGGCCTCGAACAAGGGCTACTAATCGGGCCTCTCATGGTTTTTTGGATGCATGGTGAGAAACTGATGGGTGGTGATAGCGTAGTGGTGCCAAATTGTTGTCGTAATAACTGGCATGATATAGTTTGATACTCATTTCCCTGTCACTTCAGTGAGTTACTGGAGTGAGTTCCTTGATTATCTTAAATAAGATGTGCACTAGAGATCGCATAGGAGTGTGCGCCTGTACAGTTATTCAAATCTCACAGAGATCCTTCAGGGGATTTCAGGGGCTTGCCGAGGCTGTCCAGGATTTTCCAAAATCCTGGACAGCCCAGGAACCCTAGGGAACCTAGGTATCATGAGATAGCATATGTTACCCAAGCTCAGGGCAAAATCCCTGGTGGTCCACATGAAAGTTCAAATTGGCTGGGCTGAGGGTCATTTTCCAGATGTCCGTGAGACCCTGGAGGAGCAGAAGGTGCCAGTACCAATTGATTGTATTGTCCGGTGGCGCCATAAGGAACTGTTGGACCTGCGGGGGCCGGATACGTGTTCATTGACTGATATCCACCGTACGGAGCATACATTAGTGAGTAAGATGACATTGTCCATGTATGGAAATGAGGAGACAGAGGTGGTGTTTTAAGCCAGGCGAGAGAGGAAACAGGCATTTGAAATGAAGAGGGAGCGTGGGAATTTGGCTACAATCCGTTCTGCTATTCTGTGAATAGCAGAACGGATTGTAGCCAAATTCCCACACTCTAGGGGCTTAAGGTGACATTCAGCTCAGCAAGGGTCACCTCTGCCGATGTCAAGGATGACCTTCACTTGCCTGAAGGTCACCTTTCTCTGACGCCAAGGTGACCTTCAGCTCAGTGAGGGTTACCTATGCCCATGCAGAAACCTTTAGCCAAGTGAAGGTCACCTTCATATGACTTTTGTTCCCTCATTATACATGCATAGACTTTTATGTACTAGCCCTATTCAACTCTACTCAGGTGTTGCATGCTCTCCTGTCTATGTAGTTGCTGCAGCACAATTAGTTGTGTTGCCTCTCAAAGCCTTTACTGGATTACCAAACACACCCAAAATACGATTGCAGGTGCAAGCCTGTGGCAGGCTAAATATTGTTTAGTGATTTCCTGGGAAAGTGCGCAGGGTCATGGCCAGTTCTATGAGGCCCTGCATTCTTACTTTTGACTACTACAATGCCAGTGGGTCGACCTCGGAAAGGAAAAAATAGAAATCTTACTCAAAAGTACTGAAGCCGTCTTTTGTTTTTACACAGAAATACTCATCTGAATTTCCAGTGACAAACCATGGTCCTGCAATCGGGGTGCAGCTTGCTTGTATCAATGGGACAATCCCTCAGGCGGACAGGCAGCTCATGACCGCCATTTCCACTCAAAGTTTGTCTCAGGCAGTCCGGGTCAGTCATTTTTTGAACCTTATTTATAACTATTGACTTACCAGACAACTCATAGATGGCACTGATGCTGCCAAAGTGCGAGTCAATCGTCAACACGACTGCGGAAGAATTCCATGCTCTTGTGGTCATCCTGACCATGCACGGTTCAGCTCTATAATTGCCCGGAATCTGGTGAATGCAAACCCTCACCCGCCCCCGGACACAAAGAATTCTCAATTCATCGACCCTGTCCCGCGGCCAAGACCTGTCAACAGAGATCATGATATTGAAGAAGACGGGGAGGGGGGCCGTGTAGGAATTGGACTTGAGAGAGAGTACAATGCAGATTCAGAAGTGATTGACGGTGGTGAGAGAGACGAGGATCCTCTAGAGATTGAGAGGGAGTACGATGCAGATGCGAAGGAATTTGATGGTAATGAGAGAAACGGGGATCCCGTAGAAATTGTAGTTGAGAGGGAGTATGATGCAGATGCGGAGGAGCTTGATGGCAATGTGGGAGACGAAGAGCTTGGGGAACACGGCACGGACAAGGAAACGGACAAGGGAGAAGGCCTGGCTAAATGGGAGACTCTGGGCACGACGGAGAAAAACGCCTCTCATGGGGCATTGATTCCTACACTCCTCGAACACCGTTTTACTGGGGCACCACCAGCTCCGAATTATGACAAGTCAAGCAAGTCAGCTTGCAACTTCCGAAAGGACCATGACCTTTACACATATTGGCATCCAAAGGGATCATTCACATGTTCGCATCATTGCCCCGGAAGTCCAAACATGTATGGAGATGCCTCTTGCGCTGCACTAGTCTATATGGGGTTCCTCTACATTCCAGTAACTCAAGGCCTTTGCTCTTACTGGTGAAACACCTCGTCTAGTTGGTCGTTGAAGCAATGACCAAGATCTTATTCTCATCTCCAAACCTCACTACCCTTCTCCCTTACCGGTCTCGACCAAACAAGCGCTGGAACCTCGTCGAAACGCTTTACAACACTTCGATGATGCATATCCTGATGCTCTGGGTACCTTTGATGAAATCTGCCAGTTGGCTGCTTCTACCGAGCTTGTGCAGCGCATACCGTGCTTACGACGCCCGGTAAAAATCAGTTCAATGCCCATATTGCTTGTTGTTCTTTCCAGAAAGGAGCACATGGCGCGTGCACATGAAGCAATGCCGCAGTTGTTCCTAACTCTAAAGAGGCGCCGTCTTGCATACGACACTTTGTACAAAGGGAAACGGCGTTACACACAGGTACTGACCAGGACCGACGCCTTCAGAAATGCCGCGTCACTATGGTTAAGGGCTACAACCCGCTCACAGACAAAGAAGGCCTATTTGAGTACGAAGACGATCCATCAGTTTTCGAGACTGTCACCCGCCCACCTCATATTCCTCAGCTTTGGTGGGAGTTCCTTCTTCGTCTGAACTTCCGCCCAGCCTTACCCCCCACGCTCCAATCATCTGGGTTTGGTCTTGACCCCCAGTTACTCTGGTCTCTGGTTGAAGCTCCATCGAAGGCAATTCTTGTACATCCTAAGAAATCTTTGCGCTATTTACAAGAAGAGGGCCTGATTACATGCCACAAGGGATTTGTTCTCTATTTGAAAGCTGCCGGTGACGTTGTTGAAGACACCTTCAGCTATTCCCGATACTGCGGCTATTTGTATGTGGTCTCTTTCAGTTTTCACATAAGCCATCATTGAAATACGAGCAGCTCAGGGCTGAGATTTACCAAAGCATTTGCTCGCAAATCCACCTATTCCAGATACGCTAAAATCGCCACAAACATCTTGTCCTTTGTCCTGCGCAGGCAACACCTAACCCTGAGTTGGTCGAGAAGATCGATTTGAGCTTGAACCCCAAAGTCAGCAAGTCAATCGAAGCGATCAGAAAGAAATTACAGAAGGCACCTACGGAGCAATCCCTTTTACCACTTCTCCACAAGTTCCTTGTCGCCCTGGTTCGAAGTGCAGACTCTATGACATCAGGTGGTATCACGCTGGTCGAATATGTGCAGCTGTGTCGCAGTATAAAGCGGGATAGCCCTGGCTTCACTCATCTTCCACTTTTACCCAAAACCTTTCTGAGTTCTGCCGTCTCTTCTCTGCGACAACGCTTCGTGCTGCGCTGAATGGGGGGTGGTCGAAGGAGTATAGATGGATTGATGTTGAGCTAGAAGAAACTGGAAACCAGGGAAAGGGCGGAAGGAGTAAGAAAAGTGCAGGCGCAGGTGACAATGGAGATAGAGAGACGGCTGATGCAGATGACGCAGATGGCAACCACAAAGTCAGCAGCAATACAGACAATGACGACTCGGACAAAGAAGATGAGCGGAACAAGGAAGAAGACAGTGATGACAGTGATGACAGTGATGAGCGGAACAAGGAAGAAGACAGTGATGACAGTGATGACAGGCAATGACAGCAAAGACAGTGATAGAGAGGAAAGCAGTGATGAAGAGGACAGTAGTAGTGAGGATGACAGTAGTGGCGAGGAAGGTAGCAGCAGCAAGAAAGACAGTAAGTGGTGACAAGAACGACAGTGATGAGGAAGATGGTAGCAACAAGAGTAATGCCAGCAGTGGGGAAAGTAATAGCAATGGTGAAGACAAGGACAAGGATGGCAGTGACAAGGAAGATGACAGTGAGAGGGAAGATGGCGGGGAAGATGGCAGCGAAAACGGCGACGAGGAAGGCCGCAAAGATGAAGACTACAGACCAGAGGAGGAGCAGGAAGAGCAGGAGGAGAAAGCTGAAGATGCGACTACATTCCAATGCACCGCTGAAAGTGAAGATAAGTGATCCGAAGGCGGATAAAGGCTTGGGAAGGTATGGGAGTTTTTGATTTGATTCAAGTTCAAGCCATATATTTACAGCTGACGCAATCTGTCCTCAGATTAATGCGCAAAATGATAAAACAAGTGTTGAACAAGAACGGGAGTAAAAAGAACCCGTTTTTGGTCATTCGAGGACATTGGCTCGCAGCAGACCAATGGTCTCGTTCAGTTGCAGGCGAAAAGACGTTCCATGTCCTTCAGTCAAACGTGCAATTCTCTTACACTGTTCCCCAAGCTGCTCCACGCCAGTTCCACCTCTCCGACTTCTCGAAAAAAATGCAAATGCACAGCTCCTGGAATTGCATTCATGCTTTCTGAATCTGGTTCCTGCATCCCTCATATCACAAATGGAGACGTTCAACATTCAAAACCTTCACGATGACCCAACCAGTCGGACTTCGATCTTCGACAGAGACATCAACCGAACCTATTTTAAGCGCTTTTCAACGTCCCTGAATCAACATCTTCAGGCCACGAATCCTCTCAAGGGTGATTTCACCCTTGTCAAAAAGGGCCAATTGAGTAAAGACCGGATTCTGTCATACTTTGAAACTCACAACGAGTTCTTGGCAATTCTGGTCAAGGGCCTGTTTCCATCTATCGGGATCCCGCCCCGTGCTTTTCAGGTGGCTTCTCTCCAACACAGGTCTACTCCGGACGTGGGGCGCTCACTCAAGATCCTGGATGACTGGGTTATCCTCTGCAACCCGATCTCGAAGCAAAACTCAACGAGCCAGTATGACTGCTTCTGGTCTCTGCCCATGGATTTTGCTTGGTACCTGTTGTTTTTTCTAGGTGTAATTCGCCCTGCCGTTATCACCTTGGTCAGCTCACCGGCTATTAACAACAGCAGCGTTGTCGATAATCTACAGCACCACATCTTTGCTTCCCCAGCCACCGGGCGCTCTACTGGTGGTTGTTGGACCGGCACTATTGTAGACCGCCATCTTAAGGAAAATCTCTTCCACCTCGATGCAAATGGCCTCCGTCAGATCACCACGGGAATCATTCGGCGCTGGTATCCTGACCTGGATCGGGTCAGGCTAGAGCAGCAACAAGGACTTCCTGGCTCAGCGGTTGATCGGCAAGGACAACACTCTCGAGAGTGTCCAAGTTGTACTACGCTCGAACACTTTATGCAAAGGGAACCTCGTTCAATGAACCTGAGTTTCACTCTCAGATTCGGGTCAGCCTTGCGATTCAAAATCTCGACGACATTGTACGAAAAGGCGGCAGTGCTTCCTCAAACACGCTCAGTACCCCGGATGCTCTGGCCTTGAATGGTCATCGTGCAATGCTGATGGCTAAAGACGTAGTAACGTCAGAGTATGGTATTGCCTCTGAACACAACAATGCTGTAACAAAGTAAGGAGGCTATCAAGAAGAGATGTAGACATCTATCGCAGGTGAAGCCATTCTTGAGAGGCCTAATGCACCGGTAGGAACGATTTACATTCTACTATAAACCATTTGAATGCTCATCAAAACCATCAGGAGCCTGAAGGCAACTGGGTTTTGGAGTGGGATACTCTTGGTGATGATGCGCTGTTGCTGTCGTAGCAGCTCTCGCTCACGGCTTTGTGCTTGAGGGGGCTGTGAACTCCACCTTGCAACTTGGTTACAGCCCAAAGTTTGTTGCTATGGCGGTTTATCTCGTGAGTAATTGTCTATCCAGGTTATTAACCAACCTCTGACTACCCTTTGACTACTTCAGATCGAGGTTGCTATCCAGGAATGGAGTACAGGACTACGCTCTAGGGCAGACTGGGAGAGGGATCCAAATCGAAATTCCATCATTGGCGAAATTGAACTTGCGATCCTAACGTTTAAGAAGACTCATACGGAGAAGTGGGTTGACTTTCGCACCAAAGTTGATAAGGCCATTCGTGGGGCCTCAGGACTGCCAGCGGCACCTCTAATCCGTTCTCCCTACTTCTCTGAAGGACTATTTCTCACCACTGGAACCTGACCTGGTGGATATCGAAAGAAAGCCAAAGGTTGCTATGGCGGAACCTCAAAGCTTGGAACAGCTGGTTGTGAAGGAATACGATCAGGATGGGGATGTTTGAGATGGGTGATGTTGATGCAGCAAAAGCAAACAAAAAAAAAGAAGAAGAAGAAGGATAAGAAATCGGGGGATGATCGGGAGAGAGAAGCAAAAAAGGAGGATAAGAATTCTAGGGGGGAAGAAAAGGGGAAGAAGGAAAAAAACAGGAAATCCAGGGAGAAAGAGGGGCAGAGGGATACAAAGGAGAAGGATAAGAAATCCGGGGAGAAAGAGGAAAGGAAGAAGAAGAAGAGGGAGGCTGTGGGGGAAAGTGAGGGCAGTTTTGACGGAAAAAAAAACAAAGGGACGAGAGAGAAAAAGAAGGTACAGGGCAACGGGAAGAGTTCTGACCAGGAACGCGTAAGAGATGTTCTTGGAGGAACAACAGCGGCGAATCGCAAACACCCTCGAGAAGGAGATTTTGGTGAAGAATCATTGCAGTCGGTGAAGAAGGCGCGGAAAAAAGTGATACATCTCTTATATTTGTTCATAAACTCATACAATTAATGTCGTATATAACTCGCGTATAGTAGTACTGTCCGAGTCTTATCCTGGTCAGGCAGACAGGAAAATATTCTGACAGTGACACCATCATGTGCATCAAGCCGAGTCTGATCATGTGGCTCCTTCAAGTTTTTGCCATAAAAAGTATCATGTATAGAAAATTTGGTGGAAGACCTTAAGAAAACCCAAATTGGAGTCACGTACTGAAACTGACTAAACACGTTGCGGGATTTGTACAACTCTGCTGAAGCAGCAGGAGGCGGTGGTTGAGCCACAAGGACGAGAGTCAGAGAGACTGAACGCGCCGCGGCGTTCGGTCCATAAAGCGTTGCTGAAGCAGTGGGAGGTGGAGGTTGGGCCGTGGAGATATAGCGAAACCAAACGAATCTTTGATCGGTCTCACTGGCGATGGAGAGGCTGGTGTGGGCCTAGGAGGTCCGAGAGAGCCAAACAAACCAAACACGCGGCGGGGTTCAGCCCATATAGCGCTGCCAAGGCAGCATAAGGGGCGGGGGTGTTTGCGAGGTCCCTGCCAAGCGGCCTATTAGAAATCGAAAAAAAAAGTTAAAGATTTTACTCACCTCGTCAGTTTTCCCCTTTCGGACGATTGACTTGTTTGGTCTCAATAGTGGACGCTGCGCGTCAAACGAGGGTTCTATAGAAGAATGAAAATCAGTGAGTCTCAATTTTCTATTTTAAAAGACGAAGACTTACCATTTTGATTCGGGAGGAATCATCGGAGCTTGATCGATATTCTCCGCAACCCTCCTCAGCCTCTATTTCATCCGCTTCTCTCTCACCGCTCCTTTTTCCCGCCTTTCCCCATTCCCACCTCCATCTTTGCCGTTGTTTTCCCGCGTGGATGAATTCAGATTCGACGACAAGGAGGTGGAGGCGTTGAATCCCTCAATTTTGGGTGGGAAGGAGGTTGCTGAATGTGCCGTCTGAGATGGAAACGGTGGTGGTGGAAGAAGAAAGCGATGTGGGGAGTGGACGAGGCGAAGAAAATCCAAGCCGGCCAAACAAAGGCATTCGACCCCATTCGACGGCTATCGTAACGCTGCTACGAGAGCAGGAAATCATACATGGGCTATGGAGAGGTAGGTAAGACCGAACACATTGATCGTTCAGTCTCGTTAGGGATGTAGAAGAGAATTTGGGGCGGGGAGCCGAACGGACTGAGCTATCGCGTCGTTCGGTTCGTATGGTGCTCCTGAGGCCACACGAGGTGGTGTGTATGCCACGAAGACATAGAGGAGCCGAACGAATAGTTTCTTTGGTCTCACTGGCATTGCAGGGGTAGGGATGGGCCTGGGAGTTCCGAGAGAGCCAAAAAGAGCGAGCGAGTTGAGTCGCTCGGTCTTCCTAACGCTACTGAGGCCGCATAAGCCGCAGTTGAATTTGCCAGGAGCGCTAGTAAGCCATCAATTAGCCAAAACAACAAACAAAAAAAAGGATGAGCACGTCGGAAGAGTTTTTACTCACCTGTTCTACCCATTCTCCCCAGCAGCCCTAAGCCTTCTAACCTGTTTTTCTATCTCCTGTGTAGCTTTGAGGCCCAGAATCTTGCAGAAAGTGATAGGAAGGAAAGGTGGTCGGATTGGGACGATGGTGGTTGGAGCTTGAGGGGAGATCAAAATAGGCGCCCATCGCCCAATGTGGAACGCCGCCAAAATTGTTCTGCACCTGTACACAGAGACAAGGGCTGGCAGGTAGGGATGTGGGGAGACAAAGCAAAAAATTCGCTCGGTCTTAACGGCGGTACAGGGCAGATATGGCGTGGAAGGTCTGGGGGGGCAAGAATGACCAAACAACGTGAGTCGTTCGGTTGTGGTAACGCTGCGAGAGTAGCGGGAGATCGTGCGTGAGTTGTTAAGACCGTTAATGAGGCGGGTCTAAAGCTGGAGGGGAAGGGGGGGGGGGGGCTAAAACTTGAGTTGTTCAGTACTGGAGATGCTGATGGGGTAGTAGGAGGGTGTGGATGAGATGTGAAAAGGTGGAGAGACCGGACGATGCATTGGTCCGGTCTCTTGTCCGGTCTCGCTGTAGTCGTGGAGGTAAAAGGTGGCGGGGCAAACCAAACCCACTAAGAAGTTGAGTTTCTTGGATGCTCCTACCGACTGTTTCATTGCCAGTGAGCCATAGACGAGCTTCATCGTCGGCAAAAGGGCTTGAATCCTGAGCCTCGGCACTGTGAAGAGAGGTTGAATGCTGTAATTAACCCCAAACGGTCAGCTTCCGATATGGGTATTTGTACAGGAAAAGCACATACTTGGGCCAACCCATTCCCGCCGTGCTCGCCAGTCCCTCAACATCCACGCTCTCCTTGAGATCGGCTATGTGAACAACCTCGTCACCTACTACAGCAACCCGTTGTCCACGATCATAATCTATCCTTACAAGATCTCTCCGCTCATCTTCCACCTCCTGCTACGTCAACACCTTTTCTCCAGCAGACGGACTAGCATTCATCAGACGTCTCTGAGGCGAAACAGAAGCCGTCGAAGGTACCGGAGAAGCTTCCGTGCTGGAGCCAGCACTGGGATAGGTCCAACCTCCACCCCACGTTGGCATCTTTCGATGCGTTGGCCGCAAGCTTAGCCCTCTTCCTTGTATAGGAGGGATGATTGTGTCACCAGAAGGAGACGCGGGACTGGAAGGAGGGGGTGATCCGCGACTTCTTGATCGTTGTTGCATATTAAAATATCCAGCTGTCCGGTGGATAGGATTCATGTCGGAGTATCAACAATTGGTTTGAAGGAAATAAGCGTGTAGTCCAAGCTCTTGCTCAAAGACAAATCCCAGGACTTTGTACAGCCACAGGGGAGAGCGGAGTCAAATGCAGATATCGGGCAACGGGACTTCTACTTTCCCTTCTCTCCTTCAACAACCGCATCCTGAGAGAGAGATATATGCAAATACGTTGAGGGGGAAACTAAACACCGATGATTCCAGCGGAGAGGCGGTAGAAGGGGGTGAGCTAGCTGATGAGGACGCAGAGACTGATGATGAACTTCTTGAGTCGAAGGATCTGTTTCTTGGAGGTGAGAGCCAGTCCATGACCCGGGGACGAGACCTGAGGAAGAGGAAGCTGCATTATACGTAGCCGGTAAGGTTTGGGCATTGCTCCCAGAACGGCATACATATGGGATCTGGTGAAAGACTGACGTCCGGCAGGTAAAACTGATGACTCTAGCCCAGTCAAAAAAGAATCGGTCGGGCACAGAGGACGTTTGAGAGGGCGGGGGTCAGCACCATCAATTTCAAGAGATTCCCAGTCGTCTATGCCGCCATAGCCGTGCTCGTACTCGTACTCGTGTCTCTCTTCGGAATCCTCACGATCACCTGTGGATAATTGAAGTCTGGGGTCGATTTGGACGAGGAGCGACGGGCTCAGAGCGTGACCGTTTGAGAAACATTCAGGTAAGAGGGACCGGGCTACCAGGACTTTCGGGAAAAGTTGGTTCGATCTAGTTATCGTTAGCACGAGGAGAGAGAATAAGAATATATATATAAACTCACTCATGCCATGGTCAGCACCCACATTCAACATTCCCCACTCGCCACCTGCGCGATTGCGCTCCCTTTTGGTCTCATTACTAGAAGTTGACCTCGAGGATCCTGCAGAAGAAGAGAGGAATGAGATTTGTGGAAATGACTGTTCAAAAGAATAACGTACCAGAAACGTCCTGTACACGCTCATTATTCATTGGCGTGCGGCTAGAAGTATACGGCGTCCGGCCTCGTTCCTCGTTCCATTGCTCCGCTACCTGTACAAGTTTTGCCTCCACTATCTCCACGTTCACCACCCGCATCTCCGCAATAGCATCAATAGAATCACTGCTACCCTTCCATCATCTACTTTCCATTTGCCCCCTCTCTCCATCTTCCCAATTCTTCAACGCAACTTCCAGCTCCTTCCCTTCATAACCTTGGGCGAGCATGTGTACTATCGTGTCCACTCGACAAGTCTCAGCTTTAGCGTTAGTCGGTGATGTTATTGTATTCGTGCTGGTGAGCGCGGCGATACCAGTAGAAACAACTTCTCGAGCCGAGTTCGAGCTATTTCTTGGAAAGATGGTGGGGGAGTTGTGCTCAGCTCCACGCTCTCGGCCTTTGCCTTTCTTGATTTCGCCTGATGCACTGGTTAGTGCCAAAACCCATAGGATTCACAGGTCGCTGTTTGCGTCAACGCCGATGCTGCTTCTGGCGCTTCAGAAGTCAAGATGAATGATATTTGGGTGCTGGGAAAACGAATATTCTGTAGAAGTAGCCGAAATCGATGATTGTCTCGATTTGTTTTTAAAAGCGAAGACTTACCACTTTCAGTCGCAAGGGATTATTGGAGCCTCGGAAGTTTCCTAAATGTCCTCCTCTTCCGCCTCTTTTGCCTTTAAATCCCTCTAACATCCCTACCGCCTTTGTTTGTCTCCATATCCGCCTTCGCTGCGATATTCGGACATTGATAAAACCGGATGAGATGAGGAGGAGGTTGAATCCCGGAATTTGAATGTGGTTTGAAGGGTGGAGTGAGTCATCCACGTCAGGAAGGGAGGTGGTGGAGGGAGCGAGCAATAAGAGGGAGGGCATAGCCACGCATAATTTCGGTCACTTGACTTCAATCGCGTCGTTCTAGGTAACTTGCTTCTGTCTTCATCTGCTACAAATCCCCTCCACTTCTATCTCTTGTTTGTCTGCCAGCCAAGCGCCATGCACGGAGTTCTCCACTCTCACTGCAGCTGCACATGCCAGCGCTAACCGATACTATCGCCTCTCTGGCTGAATCAAGCAAGGTTGATCCAATCCGAGGGCAATACGTCGAGCAGGAAGACTTCCGGCTCAACACAGTTTCACCCACACAACAACCTCATCCATCCAATCCATCCACTTTGTCGTTCCGAGGGCGATTCCGGTTTGTCTGCGTCGGTGTCGGCACCTCGTCTTTCACTTTGCATGCTCGAGAATTCCCACGGTGGAAATCAACCTCGGACTCAAACAAATGTGCTAGAAGAGAGGGAAGAGGAGGGAGAAGGAAGGAGGAGGAGCAGAAGCCAGAAAACGGGGTCTTGAGAGGCTGAGGGTTAGTTCAACTTGATGGTGGTAAATCAAGAACAAATGATCACGTCAGGTGACCTCAATTTTCTTACGGAATTCCGCGGAACTCAGAACTCGACGGCGCGACGCGACTCATTTACTTACATATAAAGCCAAACCGGTTCTTCCCCATCAGCAAGCATGACATTGGAGTCTGCGAAGGTCTCCAAAAACAAACCCCCGCTGCCTCTAAGAGATCCAGTCCTTCCCCCGAATACGATTTTGAACGGGCTCTGGAAGCGCCGGCTGTGAAGGGTCAAACACATCTTCCAAGGTCTTCCCCTTGATGTACTCCATGGCGACTAGACTGAGCTTGTCGTAACATTCACCGACTCAGCGGCGTGTGTGATAGTAATTTGGGGGCCATTCCGTGTTCTGCCATTAGTCGATGCGCATCATGGCCGTATTGGCGCACAAACTTGACAACAACTGGCGTCTGAGTATTGGCTCGAGTGACCTTGAAAGTGACGCAGGCAAAGTCATCTTCGAGAGGGCGATTGTAAACGAAGGGTAGGGTAAGCTCTGGTCAACGGAGGTATTGGAACTGGAGGTTGAGTGATTGGAAATTGGATACTAGAAACTGTGCCGGAAATGGAAACTGGGTAGTAGGAATACCCTGGGACTGAAAATTAGATACTAGTAGAACTCTATCGGAACTGGGACCTGGGCACTAGGAATACACCGGGACTGGTACTAGAATTGTACCCGGAATTGAAAATTCAATACTACTAGAATTGTACCCGGAATTGAAAATTCAATACTAGAAATGGAAACTGGGTAGTAAGAATACACCAGGGACTGAAAATTGGGTACTAGAAACTGTACCGGAACTGGAAACTGGGCACTAGGAATGCACCGGAACTGAACATTAGGTACTGGAACTGGAAATTGGATACTAGAACTGGGCTGGAAATTGAACCTGAATAGTAAGAATGCACTGGGACTGAAAATTAGATACTAGAACTGTGCCGGAACTGGAAAATGGATGCTAGAACTGTGCTGGAACTGGAACCTGGGCACTAGGGAATACACCAGAACTGAAAAGTATGTACTAGAACTGTACCAGAACTGGAAACTAGGCAATAGGAATACACCGGAACTGAAAAATGGATACTAAACTGTGCCGGAAATGGAAACTGCTGGGTAGTAGGAATACACCGGGACTGAAAATTAGGTACTAGAACTGTACCGGAACTGGAAACTGGGCACTAGGAATACACCGGAACTGAACATTAGGTACTGAAACTGTACTGTACTGGAACTGGAAATTGGATACTAGAACTGTGCCGGAAATGGAAACTGGGTAGTAGGAATGCACCGGAACTGAAAATTAGCTACTAGAGTTGTACCCGGAACTGGGAATTAGGTACTAGAACTGTAGCAGAACGGGAACCTAATTATCTGTTGGTTCACATTAATGGTTATAATGCATATTTTGTCTAACTGGGTTCAATTCAAAGCCAATTTACTTTCTGTCCTCTGGGATATGAAACATGGACCATTTTGGGACCTGAGTAGCACCCTACCTTTATTACGTAACCAATTCTGCCGACTTCAGCCATCCAATATAAAGTGGCTACTGTTTCAGCACATCTCCCTGTCCAGTGTGCCAGCGCCTCACTCTGCACCTTGGTATGTGCTTAAAAATATGTTTACGTGACTTGTTTGGACTGAGTAGCTTTCATTTTATCAGGTTTGATGTGGGCTACAGCTCTGGGGAAATGGCAAAAGATTACACACAATAACCCCATTGGCCAGCATAGTCCAATACCAAAATTCAAAGAGCCAGTGCATGTTCAGAGCCTCAATTTAGACCCCAAGGGTCATGGATATGCACTAATTTCACCTGAGTACAGTCTCTAGCTCCTCCTACAAAATTCTCAAATAAATCAAAAATAAATCTATAGTAAAAATAAAAATAAAACCATTGGCCAGCAATTCTGCAGGGGAGGGCTTGGGACATTAATAGTTGAGTTGAAGGGAGAATGGCTGGGGGTGATAAGATAGACACATGTAGGCAATATCTATTGGGTTGTGAGTTGTTCTGCGATGACACTATCTTCCTCTCCCAGGGCCAACAGGGGAATACCCAGTGAAAGAGAGATACTGTAGATGGAGGTTTTTTTGGGTCACTGAAAAACAATGGCAAGCTCTGTTTTTCTCTGTAAGATGGGTTGCAAACAATTAGTACCCGAAGATTTTATTTTCTTGAGCAGGAATTTTGGGTAAAATAATTGTGTGGATTACAGTAGTCTTGGCATCTTACGGAAAATAGTTCCCTGTGTAGTGGCGTGGGTGTGGACTTGAATGTGCCAGTTTCAGCATATTCTTATAATCCAATTCATGACATAAGCAAAATTTCCCACGCCCCCTCGAGGCCAACCAGTGAATATCCAGTGAAAGGGAAAAGTTTGAAAAGATTAAACACTGCAGATAGGGGTTTTTTGGGTTACTGAAAACAATGGCAAGCTCCGTTTCCTTTTCCGGTGGCTCAATCTCTGGATTTAATTAATCTGGCCCTTTTCCAGCTTTCTACCCAGAGATGGAATGAGATATAAAACTATCCAAGACGAACAAAATGAGCTATTCGATATTCCAAACAAAATGGGTGACTAGCTTTTCCCCCCCCAAACCCTGGATTCAATCCCCCCTCACAATAGCCATCATGACATTTCCCTAACCCATAGTGTTGGTGAAACAGATACCCCAGCTGGTGATTGATACGTTAAAGGTTCCGCAATTCTATACTCGATTTTTGCTGGTGCGAGACCGGGACCATGGCTATCAGAATACAACGTGGAAGCTTCCGAGGTTTTCCTTTCCATACGAAGTTCATCATCTGACTTTGCCCATTGATCCTGACACCAAAGAGTAAGGCCCCGTTTGTATGTCTATGGATGGTTCTCATACAGCTTTACAGCCCCAGCAGTCCAAGTGTGCCGAGTAAGACCCTCTCTCCAGGAACATCGTTTATTTCTTAAGGGTACAGGAGTCCAATTCAAAGAGGTATTTCTGTCTTTGTTTGTGCGTATGTCAATTATTACGCAACGAGTCTTCAGAATGGAAGTGTTTGATATTCATAGATCACTGTTTCTTGTATGCAATTGTTCTATCTTCCATTTTATCCACTGTATTCCGTACTTGAAAAACACGAACAATTCAAGTAACATGTCCCTGCAATAGATTGAAAAAACGGCGCTCTACTAGGACCCCTGAAAGCGCCCAAAGAGGTCGTTATGTCCGGTAGGCCAATTTGTCCGACAACCGACTGCCGGAATAGGGAAGATTTTGTCCGATTTTCATACGGCCCCTAGTTTTTTCGTCAAAATTTTCCGCCTGCGGCCCCAAACTCATTTACCCGCGTCTTCGCCGACTCAGTAAACTTGATTATCTCGAAGTAAGAAGTTCCGATTTTTGAATTGTTCCTTCCCCGGATGCTGACTTCGGTGAAGGCTTAGGGGAACATGCAGAGGAGGGAGGAACGTGCAAGGCTCAACAATGCCGAAGGGATTGTAGATGCATCCCGTTTCTCCGTCTGGGCAGTCGCCTGTGTACGTTGAGGAGCCTCAGTGTGGACCTCTAAGACTGCGGTACCGAAGCTCCGGCTTGGTTTGGAACAAGAACCAATCTCCCCTGTATACTCTGTTCCAATGATATTGCACAACCTTCGTTGTATTTTGAAACTAGTACTTACTAGCGATTCCACAACTCTAATTTGATACTTCTCCTTTCCCTTTCTTCTCTCCTCCTTCTCCACCCTCTCCCCCCAAAACGTCACGCCAAAATTGCCAGTCGGATGATAGAATGGCGTAAATGTAGATATAGTACACTCAAACAGGCCGATACAACTAAGAGAGTAGTAGCACAGGGAGAAAGAACACAAGCACTCCGGAAAGAAAACGAGAGGGGGGGGAGAGGAGAGAGACTAGGTTCAGTTAAAGTTATGTAAAAGAAAGGCCGCGACGATGATCAGAAGAAAATTCCAGTATTCCAAAACAAAAAGAGCGAAAAAAGTATTTGATATGAATTCGGTAGAGCGAGGCCAATGTTGTATATGATATGGATGGGAGCAACGCGACTAGACAAGGGGAACGGTGGGTCGGGCGAAGATTTAAATACTATAGTATCTGCGAAAGAAGAGGGGTATGTTAGTCAAAAAGTCAGGACAATACAGCAGCAACCACGAACCAACAGTGTCCATGCAGGCGTCGTCAATCATCAAACTCGTCTTGCACATCCACCAACCTCCACTCCCCGCCATCACTACCGCCATCTTTTCGCCAGCTCCAGCTCCACCAAGCGTCCTTTGGACACGATCTTGATGTTTCACCAGCAGTAGCAGGCCTCACTGACGCAGTTGCATTCGTACTCGTACTCGCGCCTGCCCCTCCTTCTACTACTCCTGCTCCTGCTCCACCACCACCTGTCCCCCCTCCGCTCGCTGTCGCCGTTCGTCCACGAGCAGCCGTAGGCTTGGTTCCGATAAACGACATGCGTTCCAACATTGGAAAACACCGTTGCTGTGATAACAACGAGAGAAAATACCGAGTAAACACGACATCCTTGTGTTCATCTTCAGCCGACGGCGACTCTGCTTTAGGAATCGGCGATAAAATCGGGGAAGGTTTGAGGGGTGTCAACATCGAGAGCGGCGCGCAGAAGTCCTCGAATACGAGGTCGACAAATCGAAGCTGCTTTAAGGACGGCGACCGCCAGATTGTCGAAAATTTCTCAACAACCCTCTACAACAACAATACCGTCATTTAATAGAACAAACAACAAAGGTATAGACATGACAACTCACCGTTTCGAAATCCTGTCTCCCGAGCACTGTCCCTGAATCCCCAATAACCGTCAGCTTCGTCAATTGCAGTTCGTGCAATGGGAGTTCAACACTGCTGGCTGCCTTGCACGCTGAACCCGCCATCACCGACGATGACGACGAGGACGACCAATCCTGCACCGTAGACTTGTCATCCCCTTCTACCGGAAAATCACCCTCGTTGCCGGCCACACCCTTCACTTCCATCAGATAAGTCAAGGGTAGACATAGTTCGTCTAGCCCTCGATACTGATCGATCTTTGCCCACTTCTCGCTCGCCGACAAACTCTGAGCCAAAAAGTTCTTTTCGTCGAGTGCGGAAAGACTGAGCCTGGTATTGAACGTGAGTTCGTTGAGGTCATGCGTTCCGCTAAGATGGTACGCCATATGAGGCGGGCAGGTGAGGGAACGAAGATGAGGGAGGCGGAGGAGGGAGAGGGTGTATGGATCCGAGTTGCCCGCGGTGGGCTCGGGGCAAGAAACGACGTCGATGAGGAGGGAGGTGAGAGTATTAAAGACTCTTTCGTAGAGATAGTCGCAAAGCTGCGGCAGGCTCATCACGAAATGGAGACGGAGGGTTTGGAGTGGAGGGCAGTAGCGAGGGTTGGAGTTGGGCGCGGCGGCGTTCATGACTAGTCTCATGAAGACCCAGCTATCCGTGCACAGTTCCGTCAGATCGTCCGACAGCAAAGGGACGAGCTCACGGATTTTGTGGAAATCGGGTTTGAAGAGCATGTAGTTTTGTCGAGAATCTCGACAGAGGAAACGGAGAGATTTGAGTCGGCGACTAGACCGGAGTTTGTTGGCCATTCGTTGGATTTGTTCTGGCTCGACGCCGGAAAAATCACAGCAGTCAAAGGCTAAACTGGAGAGTTGCGGAAGACGTTTAATGTTGTTGAGGAGACCCGGGGTGATCGGTACTCTGGCCACTACGAAAGCAGAGACATTGGTCATCGCAGGGAGGGCATCGACGTGGGTCTTGAGTAGAGAGCCAGATATTTTGGTGAGTGGTATTCCGGTAAAAGAATAGTCTTGCAAGACACAGCTCCGGACGTGTGGTGCCAAAAGCTTGGCATTTACGACGCCGTGGACGAGGAATTTGCAGAATGGAAGGAAGCTGCGTTTTGCCGAGTCGTCATTCGGATGTGTTGATCGCTCAGGCTGTAAAAACACAGCCTGGTATGCGAGTGGAAGGACGAGTGAAGCCAGAAACCGGCAGACAAGGGAAAGGCTGAAAAGATCGCGGATTCTGCGATCTCTAACGATGGTTGCATGCAGAGATTCGTACTCGAGCAGAGGGGAGTCGGGGCGGAGGTAACTGATGATTTCTAGATAAATTTCGGCTGGAATAATGGAAAGAATGGTGTGTCCGTCAGAGCATCGAATTGGAGCTGATTTAAAACATCAGCCTTGAAACCAAAGAAAAGTGGGATTGTCACACACTTGACCATTCCTGTATAGTCCTTATGTTTGATGGAGGCGCTCTTGCCCTGGCTCTGGTCAATGGCGGCATTGGAACATGGAGGTCGAGTGGGAACAGCAGAATTGCGTGTGGCGCCCAGACAATCTAATCGGTCACGTGCTTTGATCAACAAAAGTACCACATCTGGATCCTGATTTCTCTACGTCCACGTCCACCTGTAAGTACTCCTCTCGACTTGACTGTCCGGAAATAGTTACACAAGCCTAGCGTAAGCGTACTACATCGTTAAACTCGTAGATCCTATTGCGCCATATGCGACAAAACTGAGAATGAATATACATGGGGCAAGAAAAAAAACATAAGACAGCGATACATAAGTAGATTCATGTACACATAAATTACACAACCTTGCAAAAAAAAAACAATCAGCATGCAATGGTCATAGTTTCTCAATTTCCAATTTGCTCGACACCCTCTTCCCTCGTCCAAATCCAAGAGGAGGAGCCTCCGCACTATCCACTGGCACTCTCCTAGGTCCTCCTCCTCCTCCTCCTCCTCCTCCTCCCTTTCCTAAAACAGGTACACTGGGAGGAACAACCTTCCATAGACCATTCGACGATGTACCCTTCACTTCCCGAATCCTACTGGCATCCGTGTCGTTCTCCTTCTCCACTTCGCCTACCCCTCCAGCTCCCCCTGCACTTTTGCTAGGTACGACAGAAGATGATGACGATGTCGAAGCTTTGATCTTCCCCACAGACGTACCGCCGGTAGTAGCTGCAGGTTTCAACTTGGTAGTAGCAGTAGAAGTACCTGACGGCGGACGCGTCACAGGTGGCCGTGGTGGTGGTGGCTTGGAGGACGACGGTACACTCACCGTCCTCGTTTTCGTTTTCGTCACTTTCACCATCGTCGACGTCGACGTTGCCGTCGTCTTCGCACCAGATGACGGCACCCGTTTCTTCTCTCCAATACGTGCCTTCTTCTCTCGCGTCGGAGATCCTCCCGGCTTCCTGAACACAACGGGATGACTCTCAGGGGGTGAATCAGGTATTCCCAGCTGCTGCGCCAAGGTCTCCTCCACCACGACCACTTCCTCTGAACTCGACGCTGAAATTACAGGGAACAGCTCTGTTTCCAGCATATCACCCATACAATGCTCCTCCCGCTCCTCCGAATCATCACTCTCCACCAACGCTTCCGACTCCCTCCCCATTCCATCGACATTGTTAGAAGGAGAGTCTGGCGAATTCCCGAGCATGAGAATCCGACTCAAAGGACTAGGTCGCACAGGTGAATACGCGTGTACCATATGCGTCACGAGTGGTTTGGCGACAGGAAATGGAAACGGTCGACTAAAAGCACCTTGAAGAGGTGTCTGCTGCACCACGCTAGGGCTCGTAGGAGGGGGGTATAAAGATGGTGACTCAGCGAATGGAGATGGGTCATTGTCGGAAGTGAGAACTGGAGAGGCCGCAGTAGCCAATGGGTCAACACTGGAAGAGGGGAATAACGGTACCGCCAGTGATAATGTATCCGAGGATAAGAGATCCAGTTTAGGTGGGGGTATCGACGCAAATGGAGACGGGGGAGGAAGCACGAATGAATTCGGTAGTAACGCTCCCCCAATAGCGCCCGAGCCCATCAGAGGTGGAGGTGGAGACGAGGGTGCCGCGCCAACCAAAATCGCCGGAGGTATGACCTCTGTTTCGAAAGCGGGCTCTACACCTGAGAACATCGAGAGTCTCGCATTTGTGAGTCTAGGCCTCCGTGCAGCTTTGCCCGCGCCGACACTAATCTGGAATTTTCTAGAGGGCGACTGCGGTCTTCGAGGTGATGATGATACTTTCAACGATCTGGCCTTCGACCTGGGTTTCGACAAGGAGATTTTGAACTCCGTCTCCTCCTCCGACTCTTCTAGAAGTGTGGACAGCTCTGCCGGCTTCTCCTCTTCTGAGTATCGTCGTGTTTCAGCCTACACAAGAGATCAGTAAGATCCTCACAACTAGGACATTCCACTGACCTCGACGCGAAGCCTCTCCTCTCCCAGTCGAGCCATCGCTTCATTGCATTTTCTCCGGTCCTCCTCCAGCTCCTTCCTCAGCGTCGCATATTCTTCATGCTCGGAATGGATAGCTAGGGTCGACGGATTCTGGGGTCCGTCAGCGACACAGTCGAACGGCGCTTTGAATTCAGCATCCTGGGATGCTATTCGCTCTTGCGAGTTGTCTAATAGGAACACGGTCAATCCAGTGTTTAGAGAGTTGCCACAAAAACCACCTGCCTAATTCAAGCTGAAGCTGTTTAATGATCGTATTCAGGCGTTTGACCTCTTCTTCTTCTAGCGTATGGGAGGACGCTATTGTAGCTGAAGACGACAAAGTGGATGGAATTGAGGGCGATAGTTCGTCGACCAGCTTCCGGAGAATTCCGAGGTTCGAATATAATGTCGTTGTTGTGAAGTCCGGAGGGAAGACTACGAATAATTCTTGTAGAATCATCGGTGCTGGCTATGGAAAGGAATCAGATCAGAATTTGAGTAGTCGCTCTGAAAACATACAGATTCTTGCTCGGGGGATTCCCGACGCAGCTCGAATATGACGTTCCGAACCTCGTTGACAGCTTTCAAGAGCAAAACTCTCAGAGCCAACATCTCCTTCCCTAGTTGCTCGCGAGCTTTTTCTGCCTGCTCTAGCGAAACCTCCAAAAAGTTCGTTCCCTTTGCCACCATCCCAACCGAGTCTTGAACGGAGGCGTTCACGGCGCTGCCACTAAATCTCATCCCACTGCCCACCGTCCCCAGTTTGACCTGATTGTCCGAGATTTTCTGCCACCTTTCAACCATTTTTTCTAGCTCCTTCTCCTTCTTCTTTAGCTCCATTTGATGAGCTGCTCGAACGGCTTGTAATGCACCTCGAGTCCGAGAAAGCTCGGCGGAGGTATGTTTGTGAGCAGATTCAGTACTTTTAAGGGCCTTGGTTATGGCGCTGTAGCAGCAAAATGAGTCGAATAAACAATAATCGAAACAGGAGCTCGACTCACGAAACACGAGACTTTTGAGTATTCACCTCACGTTCAAAATTGGCGGCAGAATCCGAGGCGGTTTTGTACATGGATACCATTCGCTCGTGGTCATATCGAAGGGTCCGTAGCTCCGTCGTTAGCTGCTCTGTCCGCGACATATCTTTCTAAGGGAATATAAACTGAGCTATGGCGTTCACGACTGCCTGTGTTGAAGCGCAACTTACGATTCTCTGTCCAAGTAAACCCAGAAAGCACTTTACAGCCTTATCTATGTCTCGTGCGCCTAGTCCATCAAGAGAGATACCGTTCGGTCCTGGGGCGAATCCATGGGCTACGAGCTGAGAATTGACATATTGGAGACTGGATGTTGACACGGTTGAATCATCTGAGCATAGGGACGAGGGAGAGCCAAAATCCGAGTATACATTTGCGTCAGCAGCACCCCAGTGAACACTTTTGTGTGCCGGCGTCGTTGCGGCCATCTTGAGCCAAAGAGGTTTGAGTTCAGAAAGTCGTTGAACGGTCCGAAACACGCGTTGAAAATTGGCACGTGATCGAATTGGATCTGATCTTATCTTATCTTTCTCTCTCTCCGCTTGCACCAACGCGTTCCCTGTCTTCCTTCAAGCTGTTCTTCCATCAGCTTTCCACTCCCTCTCCATACTGTACTATAGGCTAATGGGCGTACTTGGGGCGTATATGACATTCAACTTGGGACGTGACCTTACGCTCCTACCGGGTGACATATGTGGCAGATGCGAAGGCCTCGACACTATTCGCTTCCGCAATCAATTTCTTAATCTATCATAACATAAAAACCACCTTGTCAACGTGACTGGACTGAACGGCGAAAGCGAGGGAAT
The DNA here is from genome assembly GCA_013368555.1 of Collybiopsis confluens. Lineage (NCBI taxonomy): Eukaryota > Fungi > Basidiomycota > Agaricomycetes > Agaricales > Omphalotaceae > Collybiopsis > Collybiopsis confluens. Next base: position 184,699 of record JAACJN010000068.1, on the reverse strand, counting down.
CGCATACTTATTTTCAACGCCGGTTACCTCCTGTCATTCCTTCCCTTCCCTGACACTATCATGGCCTCTCACTCCAGGTCGGAGACCGGTGCAACACTGATTTCCAGCTCGCCCACTACCTCCAAGTTCGAGGACACCGCCCCTCTATCCAGTGCTGGATCTGGTATCATTCCTCCCACACACCCTGCTCGTACCCTCGTTCTGTGTTTTGATGGAACAGGCGACCAGTAAGTACCCGAAATGTGCTCACTCGACCCAGCGTCTTACTTTACCCTCTCAGATTCGATGCAGACGTACAAAACCTTCCCCTACCGCATTGAGCATACCATTCACTAACGAGCCCACCTTCAGAATTCGAGCGTAATTGAATTCTTTCGTTTGCTCAAGAAAGACGACCGGACACAACAAATGGTCTACTACCAGGCAAGTCGTCTCTTCAGCAAGACCGAAAGTGCAAGTCATCTTCAATTGTCTACTACAGGCTGGTATTGGAACCTACACTGCTCCGCAAGTCGCAACGCCGTTGGTGGCTAAATTCTCCAAGGTCTTCCCCCTTGCCTTACCTTGCATTCGTCAATTTGACTCCTTTCGTAGGCTGTGGATGATGCTATCGCCTGGAATCTTCACGCACATGTCATGGGTACGCCATTCAGTTCTCTTGCGGTGAAATTATCTCTTATTATCTCTTAGCGGGATATGAGTTCGTCATGCAAAACTGTCCGTAGCATCGCACCTCCTTCAAATGAACGTGTATTCTTATCTGTTACTACGCAGATATGGCTGGAGATCGCATCTGTATCTTTGGGTTCTCTAGAGGAGCGTATACCGCTCGTGGGTAAGACTTTTTTTCTTGTTTCGTCATAACCGACGCACCTAATGACTGATGTGTTTTTCAGCCTAGCAGGAATGATCCACAAGGTAAGGATCATCCTTTATCTCGCCCCCGAGTTCTCCCTGACGCTTCGACTAGGTTGGGGTACTCCCATCGGACAATCACCAGCAGGTTCCTTTTGCGTACAAGATGTATACCAAGGCGGACAAGGTAGGCTGGGCTCAATCCAACGCCTTCAAGAAAGCCTTTTCTATTGACGTCAAAATTGAATATCTCGGTGTATGGTATGACTTATGCCCATAACCCTCATTTCAATATCCTATATACTCACTCGGCGCCGCAATCAGGGATACTGTTTCCTCGGTCGGAATCATCCCCAAGCGATTGCCATTCACTACTTCCAACACTATCATCCGCACCTTCCGACATGCCATATCTTTGGACGAACGCCGCGCCAAATTCAAACAAAACTGTTGGAATCGTCCAAACGCTGTGGAAGAAAAACTGGGAACTCACTCGACAAATCGGAAACTGCCAACGTCGGTGCATCGCAGTGGTGGGAAGAACTCGTTGAAGGCATTTGAACGGGAGTATAGCCAGGATAGTCCTATTGAGACGGATGTAGAAGAGGTGATTTTGCCCATGGGACCCATGATTTCTTTGTCCTGGCTGACGTGTATCTTTTTCAAGGTCTGGTTCGCTGGATGTCATTGCGGTAAGCATATTAGTCCGATAAACGCGACAGCTTCTCAAAAAAATCCTTCAATTCTTAGATGTCGGCGGCGGTTCCGTCGCCAACGATACCAAGCCAAATCTCGCTCGTATTCCCCTCCGCTGGATGATTCGCGAATGTTTCAAGACCAACACCGGAATCCTGTTTCACTCTGAACTCCTCAAGGACGTAGGCATCGACCCCGACTGCCTCTATCCGGAAGTTTTGGATCGTCCACCCCCTCTCCCAGTCGAAGGTCACCATATCCAACATATACCTTCCTCTTCCGCCTTAAAGGCCCAAGCCGCCGCAGCAGCATCGTCAGATCAACAACATCAAACCGAAGAAGAAATGGAGCTGGCAGATGCTCTATCCCCCATCTACGACCAACTCTCCTTGAAGTGGGTCTGGTGGATTCTCGAATTTTGGCCTATTCGGATGAGGCGTCAACTGGAAAACAACGCTTGGCTTTCGTACCTTGGATGGAATTTAGGGCGGGGTAGAAGGGTCCCGAGACAACACTCTGATGGCGTAAAAGTCCATCGCAGTGTCAAGATGCGTCTTGACGCTCGATATCCGGATGGATCTAAATATGTACCCAGAGCTGATCTTGACGAGAGGTACATAACCTGGGTAGATTAGTGGAAAGCATCAATGTCGGGATTTGAATTCCGTATCTTTCTTTCTCTCCTTCTCTCTCTCTCACTCTCTCTCTCTCTCTCTCACTCTCTCTCTCTCTCTTGTGCACGCGCTTTTTTACCCATTCCCATTTCTGTAAATGTCACCGTACTTATCAAGTCTCGCGATGTACAAAAATTTGTTTATGATCCTTGATATGTAAACATGATACGAATAAATGCCCAAGAGTTCTTAGATAGGTTTTATAAATGCCCGAAAATACGAGCTGAGGACTGAAATACCGTCCAGTGGTGCGATAGTGGCAACATATCCATCGGGTCGTACCACGATCACGGCACCAGCAGCATCAATACCAAATGCTTCATACGCCCTTCCACCTCGTCGTCCACTCATCTCGACATCATCCACAAGAACCCTTACAAACCGAAAGATCAGCTACCATGACACTCGATACTTTTATATAATTAAAAAAACGTACTTGGACCAATGCTCCCACAGCAATTTAGGAATTGCATTGTACTTGATCGTCCTCTTCTTCTCGCTGCTGATCGGTATGATATCAAACACCTTCCTGAGAGCCGCCGAAGACGAAAATTCCGCAAAGAATGAGGACGACGGCTCGGGTTTTGGAGTGGTTATGAAGGCTTTGGCGAACACTCCAACCTTGGCCATTTGCTCAGGATTTCTAGTGTCACCTGTAAAAACCAAGAGCTTGAAACGAGTATCGGACACTAAGAAGTCGTGTAAATCGACCGGACGCGAATCGGCCGCACGTAGCAGAGGCTGAGGAGGAAGTCGTCTGCCAATGGGGACATTCTTTGCAAGGTGCTGATATCTCAAAGATATAATGTCCGAGTCGGCGTATTGAACACCAAGTCCACTGGTAAAACCGCCAAACGTCTGGAACGCTCTGGCAGAATCAAAGGTCAGTAACAAGCAGTTCTAACGCGTAGGTGGGGGGTTGGACATTGGGCAGAACTGACTTTAGGAACTCGGCGTGTGACACGCCATCAAGATTGAGTTCAGAATAGGGCTTCCCAGAGAACAGTTTGGCAAACTTCTTGTCGAACGAGATTAAATCTTGGGCATACTGGCGCCGTTCGAGTTCGTACTAGATTGAAAGTGGATAGATAGTCAGCGGAAAAAAAAGAACTCCAATCTTATGTAAAACGTCTTACCGTTCGCAGTAGCGACCGCCTCGCAGTTCCTCTTAAAACATGCGCCAACTTCCACGCTTAATGAATGGACATTTTTAGCCAAGATCCGACCGACGAAGAAATGCTGCGGTACCTAGATTGTAAGAATCATGCATGCTCGCATTCATTCCTTGGCCTATAGATAGGAAAAGCATAAACATTAAGCTTTCCAAAAGAATGCAATTGGCCTCACCTGCTTTAGGTGAGTGCGTATGACATGCATCCCCAGCTATAAATACTCGGTCATGAAAGGAAAACCGCTCTGCAACACGTTGGCCGACTAAGAGAAAAAAGCCAATTAAAGCAACGTGACCACTCTTCAGTATTGAATCCATCTTTTATAATGAAACACAGCGTACTAATGTAGATCGTCCACCAATCGTAAGATTCTGGCGTGCGGATAGTGAAAGGGTGAAGAGTTTTACGCGCCACCTAACGGAAAGAAGAAAGAAAGGCCTTTAGAAAATAACGCGAAAGAGAGGCGGTGGAACACATACGTCTAAGATCATATCCGGACCAGCCTTTGTCTTGTCCACCCGACCATGGCCGTCAATGATATCTTTCCCATCCAATTGGATGTACAATCGCACTTTATCCCCCTCTCTCGGAATAATCATACAGGAGCCGTTATCTGAATGAATGGCGCACTTGTTTCGGATATCTGGCAAGTCGGTGTCCGGAACGAGATCGACCACACCCCAGACGTATTGCGTTTGTTCACCCTCCATAGCGATATTGAGATTCTTCCGTACCCAGGAATGGGCTCCTGCATGTATAGTATTAAGCAATGGAGTACATCAGTTAATTGAGGCTCAAGCTTACCATCGGCACCCAATACATATTTGGCATTCACGATTTCCGTCTCTCTTCCATTGTCTTCATCATCATCTCCGGATCCGACGTGTCTCAAAACGACCTAGAAAGTTTTTACGTAGGTGCATTATAGCGCACTATGTAGAAGAGTCTTTTGATCAAACTCACTCGAACAGGGTAAGCTTCTGGATCCTCTACTCGTCTTTCATCTACCTCGATAGATAGCGGGACTACGGGTCGGCTGACCTCTACACCCATGTCGCGCATGTTATCATGGAATATAGCTTCAATTGCGCCTTGGTGTAACGTCACCTAAGGGGTGTATATTGAAGGTGGAAATGAACATCAATGACACAATTTCGTGGTAGGAAACTGAAAGCCGATTACCTCAAAGGGAAAATTGGTGTCTTGAGCTGTCACATCGGGAACGCGATCTGTGAGCTAAGGAAGATACGGTTAGAGAAAGCTAACAGAACTGAAATCTCATTATAAACCTCTATACCCCCGCCCTTTGAGGGGTTGTAAAATGCCTTGGGAGGAGTATCAGCGTGTATCCGGTTACTGATGCTCCGCTGGTCAATTAGCTCACCGCGACATGCAGCTGTGTACCCTCTTTCATCAATCTATCAGAAAGTCCAAAACTCTGGATATGAGGCAAAATGTACGTTGAAAGCTCTGAGCGGATGAACGAGATCCCGCTAACTGACCTTGAACACCTCAAGCGTCCTTGGCTGAATTCCATCTGCCTGTCCTGCTGCGACTTTGACCGGTCTTTCACGTAGGTATCAGTGCCTCTGTATACAAACCTGGAGGGTAGGGGGGGTAGATGAATGTGGAGACATACCGCTTATCGATGATTTTCACGTTGATCCCGGCTCTCGCCAACGCAAAAGCAGCCATAAGGCCCGCCGGTCCAGCACCTACTACCAAAACATCTACCGCCTCCGACGCCGGCTTTGAGCCATTTATATCCGAGTCTTTTCCGGGCATGATGAGAGAGATAGAGAGGATATTCACAAAAAAGAAAAAAATAATAGAAGATGCGAAATGGAGGTCGAGATAAAGTGATGCCAGCGAGTCCCTGCCTTTATATCGGCCGCTCGCAATTGAATAATTCACGAGGAAAACCACGGGGAATGGCAAGGTGTGTATAAGATACCCTAATTTGGGCTACGATTGCATCGCGCCGCTAAGGTTCTTTACGAGTACGCTTGAGTAAGGTGCGTGACTCAAAAGAACGCGTTATATTATGCTCACCATTAGAATGCTTGACTTGCCAACCCTGCATTATATCGTCAAGTCCTATTCAAATGTTCAAGTCAAGTCCGAGAGGGCGAGAATGCCTGGGATGACAAGGGAAGTAAACGCCTATACAAGGTGGCCGGTCATCGCGTCGATACTAGTCGAATCAGACCAAGACTTACCCGCAATAAATGAGCAGGTGTCCGAATTGCTATATAAGGTAAATCCACCCCCACTGCCAGTCAGACAGGGATCTATAACCGGTGATTATTACGGAGCTTCTGATGTTGATCACAAGCGCTCAGCACACATTACCGCGTCAGAAATATGCCATTATGGTAGGTGGTCAGTTGGAAGAATGAATGGTCAAAATTCATCATTTTGTTACACGGAAGGAAGTACAGAACAACAGCAATAGAACGGAATACATACACAATAATAAAAGCGCCCATCACCGAGTACGAAAACAGCTGTTGAGTAATTAACAACAACAATTGCAATGATAATAGGGAAATGTACCAGCAAGCAAACAAGAGCATGAAAGGGGGAGCGATCAAATGCGCTCCGCTTGATCGAAGAATACACACTGAGCGTACGCGGAATCTTCTGACCCCTGGCGGGTCATCAAGATGTCTCGAATCTAGTTCAAGGAGGCGTCAGAAAAAAATAAGAGACGGACTAATAACAACGCTGCTCACTTCAGGTGGGGGATGGAGCCCGAGTGCTTCGGCACGCTCCCAACGGTCCATCCTTGAGACGCCGTAACAGGGACCATATTCGGATGTTCTATATAATACAGCAAAGGTTTAGGTGTCGGGTGGAAAGAAAGGTAAATCTGGGTACGTACAAATCAAAAACGCGCAGTATATCGTGCACTTTGTTTTGATTCTCGGCATGAACTGGAACAGAATGAGACCCATATACATAGACATACAAGGAAACGGGATCACTGAGTTGAAGATTGCCGTTGACCTTTCTGGCGGATATGGAAAGTTTGCGCCACCGAGGGTCGCCTGTTTTCAGTTCGGGATGCCTCACAGGAGTAGCATCTGGGCTTCATTTAGGATAGGACTCTGTCAGGACGAAAGGGTAAATTACACACCCGAAACTTCAGTCTTGACTACCCCGTCTCGCTTTCGTTTCTGGCCAGTGACGGTCTTTGCCTTGGTCGTCTCCTCTATTTCACTTTCATCATCGACGAAACTCGAAAATTCTTCGACTTCAGACTCGGATTTTTTGAAGGAAGGTACTCGAGATGATTTTCCTTTCTTTGAAGCCGTTGGGGTTTTGGACGAGTTAAAACTCAGAGTTGATTGACGAATTTTAGCAGCGGGCATGATGGAGGTTCCGGATAAAAGGAGCGGAGAACGAATATAGATCACGTGTCTACCCTTCCGGCACCCTTCGACATCTTGCGCTTGCAATATGCAGATCTTTGCGGGAGACATCTGTGAGCGTGTGAATTCATATAATACTTGGTGTTACAGACAGGTGGGTCCGGCTCAACGGCTCTATCAAAGGCATTTATTTTTTTATTTTTTCAGAAATTCTAGCGCCTCGAGGTTGGCAACGTTGATTTCGCAGCTCAAACGCCCCAGGTGGTACCAGTATCCGGAAATGTGCTGGGTATTATATGTCTGATCTATCATTCACTTTAAGTTTCTGCCGCTAGATCCATCTCGTCCGTATAAATAGACGTAAAGTTACTCCCCCATCTCTTTCTTCTTCTTCCCACTCGCGGGAGGCTCTCGGCTTTCAGCTCGAGCTCGCCTTTCAGCTCGAGCTCGTCGCCGTGACCTTTTCAGAATGGACTCTCCAATAACACATCTATCCTCTCCTGCCATTGAACCTGGGCTGAAGCGACTGCGCAATTCGGACGACATAGTAGCCACTGAGCCACTGTCCAAGCGGAAAAGAACGATGAGCGGCGTAGGTCCTCGTAGGAAAACCAAGGCGCTTCTACGAACTGGAATCATTCAGCACCTGCCACTAGAACTGATCTTTGAAGTACGTTACGGAATCCACTCCTCCGAATCGGTCTCGACTGATCCTTTTGTTCTCGTCAGATCCTCTACCATCTCCAGCCGTACGATCTCTTGCGTCTCTCACGAACCAGTAAAGGCTTTCGCAATGTGCTGATGCACAATTCCTCCCAATTTTTGTGGCGTCAAGCTCGTGCGAACGTAGAACCTATTGTTCCCGCCCTTCCCTTCGATCTTTCAGAGCCGGCCTACGCTCACCTCTTGTTCTACACCTATTGCACCGTGATTCAAATATTCTCGTGCTCACCGAGATGACCTTGACTTATGCCTGCACTAGTTCTGCCATAGACGCTGCGAGAAAGCCATGTGGGAGTGCCGTGTGCGCTGTTGCAAAAAGTGCTTCAGGAACAAGTGAGTAAATTGTCAATGCTCGGATATGGGACCGAACGTCTTACAGAGATGTCTTCTAGATTCATTCCTAACAATCATGAGGTCAGAGCCCGATCAATTAACTTGTTGCAGAGCGATAGAATACTGGCCGTAATACCCCAAGCAGCCTCAGGTGCTTGTCGTCCATCCTTATCATCGAACGACCATCTCTAATACCTCCTTAGGCGATTCCTTCCGATCTCACCTGTACATTGATGCTCTGGACAACCTCATCACAGAGGCGTTAAACATCGGAATTGGCAATGATCAAGCTGTTGAGGAATGGATCAGCTACAAGGCAGCGCAGTATGAAACTGTCAAAAAAGTAAGCTTTTCTGCACGCATTAGGTCTGGATCAACGACGACTGACTCGTGTGCAGCATGCAGCTGAATGTGCCTCTTGGGAAAAGAACAGGAAATATTTGCAAGAGCGAGAACGATTAGCCGCTCGTCAACGTCGTTGCGAATGGTAAGCCACGAGCCGTACAAGTCACCCTCACGTTCCCCCCTTTTCACTATCATTTGCAGGATTGAGGAGCGGGCAGTAGCAGAGGGATGGGATGAAGAGATAAAAAGCTTTCAATCCCTGAGTCGCTTTCCTTTCGTCATCACACATGCTGCCTGCCTCCCCGGCATAAACAAAAAGGACAAACATTCTTTGATTGATTCTGGAAAGTCATTCCCGCCGCGTCGTATGCGACAGACACTTAACACGCTCTCTCTAGATTGGCTTAAAATCAAACCAGCCCTCATACCCCGCCTTCAAGCTCAGAGATCCGAGCTGATTAGCAACGCTCTATTCCGTCGACTGCGTATACTCGAGAAAATATATTCCAAATTCTGTTCTTTTTATTGCAAAGGCACCCAAAAGCTCCCCAGTCTCGGCGACATTCTCACCTCCCCAGGTCCCATCAGACGTATTCTCGAGACCACAACTGTTCCTCGACTCAGTTCGTACTCACCCAGTGTCAATATCGGTAATATTGGCCCTGTCAAGGTCGAAGAAGTCGAAACTATTTGGCTGATCTGGCGCACGCTCTCAGGTCCCGATTTTGCCGCGTTTATGAACAAGTGCAAGGATCAGAAGGAGCAGGAGCTGTTTCACATCTTCCGTGATTCCGCCACTGGCTTGAACGGAAATACTGCGAGCCCCATTCCCGATCTCCAACCGACCGATCTTCATCTGGCCACCACCGTATTCAGATGTAATGCTTATACGTGCGGGAAGAATCTCTATTACGACGAGGCGCTTCGGCATTCGTGCACTACAAAGTACGATTTCCAAGAATGGGCTCAAGCTTCACCTACTTCCACGCTACCATCGCCTCGAACCCCATCGCCAGGAACGCAGGAAAATCCATGCATTATCGTCATACGGGGAGTCAGTTTCGACTGCTGTGAAATTCTCAAAGTAAAACCTTGGAATCACGGAGGGAATCGAATTAGTTTTAATCACCGGGCCTCGGAAGTCGCTCGTCGAGTCCTTGTTCAAGACCGATACCTGAAGCCTTCCTGTACTACCATCCATCAAATTCGACGATATAATCCACGTATCTCTTGCAATACCTGTTTCTGGACTACCGGTCACAACAACTCATACTGGGATGATCTGGTGAGTAGCTCGTCCAATCACTCCTGGGTGACTATGGGCGCTGATACCATTATTCTAGTTTAGGCATGAAGACCTCAAAACTCACAACCCTGTCATCGACTGGGCGGGGAGGATGACCCCGCACCGTTGGTCCCAGATCCAGCTTGGCCTCCCTGACACGCCTTCAAGTCCACAGTCTCCAGATACTCCAACTTCATCTTCATCTTCCCTTGATGAGTGGGTTTACGGATCACGCTGCGGACACTGTGATGAACTACTGCATCCAACAGTAGTGTCCGATCATCTTCTTTCAAAGTAAATAAGCCCAGATATCTCTTTCTTCTTCTTTTTCTTCTTTCACTTCGCATACGACTGACCGTTACTTTCTCGCCTTGCTTTATTAGGCACAATACGAAAACCGTCGAAGGAAATACTTATCTGGACGTTCAAAGTCGAATGCCTCGGATCGCAGGTTAAATATTGCATGGGGAATAGTATACCTCCCTCGGAGTCGCATTGCCAGTCTGCCAATTTATGACATACATCGGGAATTCTTTTTTCTGTTTTTTTTTTTGTGGCATGGTTCTTGTGGTATTCTTTTTCTTGGCGTCTCCCGATGTAGAAAAGAAATGCTTTGTCAAAACGTCTCCTCTGTAAAACTATTATATGCGTGTACATACATAGCTCAATGATAAACTTCGAAGTGTTTCGACAGTATTCATATCAACGCATTAAGTAAATCTAATAATTCCACTCGAGGTATAATGAATTCGTAATGGCTGCAAGGCAAAAGCGGTGTACTTTCCCTGGATGTGAAGGTACGGGATCGGGTGGATTGTGATATGAAAAAAAGCCGTCCAGGCCAGCGTTCCCTTGGCCCATCCATTAGAGCGAGATCACTCCCGAGCCAGCTTGTACTCGAGTATTTCTTCTTTCGACCAAACCGTTTTCCTCATCTCTTTCATGCTCTACAAACGCCTCTCTCTCTACCCACACAGAAAGTCCCCTCTTTGTTCTGTAGGGCTAACGAGGACAGTTGTTTTTTTTGGATGTTTCAGATCAGGATCCTTCGGTCGATGCCTGCGAGGATCAATCTTGGTCAAGGCTGATACAGATAGCGACTGTCAGTATCGGACGCCTTCGGCGATAATGAAACCCCGCCAGTCTATCCGCGGTGTTTTCTGAACGAGGGGACGGCAGGGTTGGATTCGGAGTAGGCCAAGTCCCGTCATCTTCTTGGAGCTTACGTATGACGGCTAATGTACGACCTAAGAGGTACAATGAATGCCTTCATCGTCGACTTCCTTGCAGCACGACGGCACGTTCACTCGAGCCCCGACTCTCATTCGCCCTTCGACAAAATACTCTCCCCGTCTCTCCGCTTCTGTCGCGCCATCGTACCGCCACCTGTCACAGGAATGGGATGCTGGAGGATTTTGGGTCACCCAGGGCCCTCGATGGCTTCAATTCTACAGAACGGGGCCGTCACCTCTCCGTCACCTCCTCTGATATTCGCGAACCTATCGCCCATAGTGCCAGCTGCTCCCACTCGACATCGTCTTCCGTATACCCACAAGGTGGTGGTAGCTCGCCAATGCGGGAATCAAGTCGTCATGCCCCGATTGGATAGAACAGGGACAGCAAGCCAAGCTCGAACTATTTCTCGTGGAACAGGTGGGAGAGTAGTGCTGAACTGCACACTCCCGGACTTTTCCTTTTCTTGGTACATTGATCGATACTGGGCCTAAATTCCAATGCTGAAGAAGAGAAGACCAGGTCTCGTTCCAATCCAAGCCAGAGCTTCGATACCGCAGTCTTGGAGGGGGTTCACAACGACTGTCTGAGATAATGAATCCGAGTCAGAGGTGTTTCGTGTCAGCCTGGTGGTCCAGGATACGTCGCGACTGGCTAGACGGGATTCGCGTCTGCAATTCCTTCGGCCTCAGCCTCTTGAATAGTCATTGAACCTGCTCCCGTGCACGCTCCTCCCTCCATTTCGCCGCCCTGGACCCGTTCGGATTGAGACATGACAGTAAACCAGAGCCAGAGATACCCCGGCCCATCTTCAGCCTTTCTCTTCCTCTTCCGCGACCTCTTTCGCCTCTCCCGTCTGCCCCAGCCCGGACTAAACCTCCAATGACAGAACCGGAACTCGATATTTGCCTTGAGCTATACAAGCACGGGCTTGCCATCGCACCTGAACGGGTGCGACAGGAGAAGTGAAATGGCGGCCCCAATGTCAACGAATACTCCAGCAGATCCATCGTCATCGTCGTCGTTGACCCCTTCGAGATACACAGGAACAGTATTGATAGAAATGCCGGAGGGGGGAATTCACCGTCATGGGCTCCAGTTACCCAGAGGCATCTTAAATCCAAATGACTCTACGGTGGGGGGTATAAGGTCTAAAAAAGGTTTCAGTAACTTGTTTGAGGATGAATATAGGCAATGATACGTTACCTATCAACATCCGCGTTCACCACAAAGTTAAAAAGATCCGAATGTCGAAGCAAGGAGGGCGCGGGCACGATGAATTGAGGAATAGATATTGATAAAGAGAGCCTGGAGAAAACTTCTGAGTAACTTATCGAGTTATGCGAATGAAATGAAATATTTTTTTACCTCCCAACCCGAGCGATGTACACTTGACGCATTCTCCAAGCTGTTCCCCAACTCGCGACTTCCGGCCGCCTCTCACAACAAGTGTAAGTACAGTCTCGTACTCATGCGCCAAGTATCGAGAGGATGTACTTTGATTTTGAAGAGGCGGCAGCGAGGGTCGACGGGCGTTACGTAACGGTATTCAGAGGTACTAGAGACGGCCTCGAATAGTACAAACAGTTGAAGGAGTCGGGACTGCGCATGCACAATAGCTCCTTGAGCACAGCCGTATCCTACAGTTGAGCACCCTCAGTGAAAGGGACGTGAAGAGAGTCAGGACCGCTTTACTTTGACGAAAACTCGAAATTGGACGAATTTTCCGAGTGGGTAGAAGACCAGTATATGATCTAAAGGATCATTAATGGGTTATTAGGCGTAAAAGGTAGAACGTACGCACCATCGTTGCTGTCTCCCCTGACGAAATCCACCTTCCCAAGGAATATAATCCTGAAACGAATGTCCCCTCGTTCACGTTGGAGCTTGGTGGTGAGAACTCGGAATACAACAACTAAAGCTTGGGTGTGTGGTAGGAACAAAGTTGTCCGAGCAGTAAGGTTCGCATACACCTCGGCGCAACATTGCTATTCTGTCCTTTTTCGCGCAGATTGTCTGTTTTTGTTCACGTCGCTGGCATCGATACTATCGAGCGCGAGTTGAGAAGGGCGTTTATAAGCATCAGAGGGAATCGTTCCCGATTACCGAGACGAGCTGGAAGAACGATAGAGTGTGTTGTCGCTCAAGGAGCTTGAGGACTCTGGTTGTGTGTGTGTTTTGACGCGTCGTGATGGTCTTCGACGAGAAATATCGGAAGAGGTAGAGATGGTGGTGCGGACGTGAAGAGCTTTTGTAAAAGACTCGGAAGAGCCCAGTTTCGCGTCCAGCGGATAGTTTTTGAGCTGCCGTGCTCGTCAATGATGAAAAAAGTTGCCGGCCGGGCCGGAGTTTGGACGCGGTCATTTTTTCCCCACGTACTTATCGTTTTGATCTTGCACTCAAACCATGTTGATTATGAGTACTGGGACGATGGAGGGCTCAAGTAAGCATATTCTCTAAGATCCATTCACATATCTTTTCATATATCTACATACATCAGGAAAGATCATTGGTACATCCAGTGTTGAAGAATACAAGAGTGACTCAAAGGTACCCAATATCCCAACAAAAACAAATCGACGCAGAATCGCGTTTTTTAACTGACAAATCTGTACAGTGGATCTTCAGCTTGGTCATAGAAGGTGTCAAGAGGGTCTTGGAGGTCGCTGACGAATTTTACCTCTCAGACCGTTTGCTTGGCAGAGGGACAAAGGTTCTTGAAGTGAAGTGTATCGTGGAGGAGGTCGTGGACACCACTCAGTACACTACCATCACTCCCGAGCAGTCGTGGAAGGAGAAACATCTCGTCCTCAAAATAAGCTTTCCTTCTTCGGAACGAACGAAGGAAAACGAGTTAATCGATGCTGCGAGGGCACACGCCAAGGCCCATGACGCTGACTGGGCCCTTAAACATCTCCCGCTCGTCGTCGCCTGTATCGACACTCAGGATCGGGATGCTGATCATGCAGAAAAGAACACCCTCCAAAACCGACTCAAAGCCTTACTCAAAGAAGCGTACGTGATACGCAACTTACATATCACCGTGCTGGAGAAACTCGAGCCACTATCCAGCTTGAGGAGGGCTACAGAGTTTGCACAGGTCTTCTACGATATTCTTCAAAGTATGCCATTTATTTTTTATTCTGTGGCGTTTTCCTACTACTCTTTTTGAAGTTCACCGCTGGCTCTATGAACATCCGAAGATCTTGCACCGCGACCTTAGTATGCACAATATCATGATTCGCCGCGAGGGAGACAAAGTATACGGCGTCCTGAACGACTTCAACCTTTCCTCGTTCCGTGCACAGATGGACAAAGACCGAACTGGTACGAAACCGTTCATGTCTCAAGATTTGCTCGATGCAAAATGGGACAAGAGACATCTTTACCGGCACGACCTCGAGTCGTTATTCTACATCATTCTCATTGTCTCTTGCCATTACTCTGCACCCACTATCCGCGCTCCCAGTCGACCATTCAAGTCGTGGTTCGACCGAGCGGACCAAGACGTAGCGCACGCGAAACTCCTTTTCCTGCAGTCAACAGCTCCCGAGCTTCCGATTCAAACATATTTCAAAGGATTTGCTCCCTGGATTCGTGATATCCATGAGATGTTGGGGATGGGCTACAAGAGTCGGCCTGGTGATTTCGACGGAGTTGAAGCGGAATGTTACGATTGGGATACATTCGATGGTAATGTCACGTACACGGAGATGATGGAAGTGATGGGTATGTTCAAGAACAAGGATTTGGTGACTCGTTGGGATGGCGGCGACGAATATTAGCTAAGTTTGCGTAATTTTTACCAAGAAGAATCAAGAACACAATGCGCAATATACTTTGCTGCTCCCATCGGAGTCCCACCACAAGAGCCCATGAGAAAATAACCGAGTTCGACGTTTCAAACGCGAATTGAATGTCGCTCAGCATGAGTCTGTGAACGCAAAAGGAATTCAATAAGGGGATGGAAGAGAAGTAGCTGTTCCTAATTGGACATCGGTGACACCTCGAGTCTCGTTTAGGTCTACTGGATGAGTAGATAGATAGATAGTATCGACTCAGATGAAGATTGATAAAGCAAGATGACCGGTGTTTAAAAAGATTTAGGCAAGACGGTAGTTAGGAGCTTCCGAGGCAATAGGCCTTAACGGAAAACGTCCGAGCTGGAAGAGGATCAATGATAAAATGAGTTGATGACAAACGGAGCGGCGAGGGGAGAATACAATGGTGCTTATCCCATTTAGTCCGAATAATCGCGCTTTTGTCTTCCCATCATGAGTCGTGGGCTGCTCAATGCCTTTCAAAGGCAGCCAAAGCTCTACTTCGCGAGTCCTGTCGAATTATTGCGAGGATCTTACCAGTGAAGAAAAGAAACACGGAGTGGACAGCAGCGACGGAGGCCTTCGAAAGAGGTGAAGGAAAGGGAGTAAGAGAGTACAAGGGTGTATCTGTTTGAGTTGTCAAATCCCCGTATTCGACGAGTACTGTAGACCGAAACACTCACAGAATAACACCCCTCTTCGAATATCGGGATAGAGCCCACTCATCGTTCAGTATGCGAGCGACGGTGTCTGCCCGACTGATACCGAGTGAGACCGTGATGGCGATGCTGTTTTGACTTTTAGGATAGGATAGGATAGGATATAAATTATACTGGCGAGGTATCCGAGTCCTGAGACGTTGCTCTCGGTTTTGGGATCTGATCTGTGGGTAAGGCGTCAAGGATACGCTGGAGATGACGGGTGCCTTGTGCGAGAAAGCTGGAATCTGAGCAGGGGGTTTGTCTTGAGTAGAGGTTCGTCGCGGATGTGGCTGTAGCGTAGACCCTGTTGACAACATCAATGATACGAACATCGCGCTCGGCCGGAGCTGCGAGGAGAGAGACGGGCGAAGGAGTCTCGTGAGCAAAATGTTCTCTGTCGGTGCTGTCGGCCGCCCTGGAATTCTGGCAGAAAACTAAGTTATTAGCAGTGAAACAAATACAGAAAGCAGAAACGCCGAAGGTGAAGAAAAGGCCGCTCCTGCGGATGCTAAAGTGAGCACTTACGTCCATCTCTTATGGACAGCTGACTCAGAATGCTGATCTGACGAATTGGTACGCAGGAATTTGGCCAGGATGTGAAACAACAGATCGTCGAATATTACGGGAAGTCAAAATTGATAAACAGGAGGAATACATTGCAGTATAAAATAGCCTGATAATGCGTCGCCCAATGATTCATAAAGGGTAAAAAAAAGTTGCGAGTCTGCATTGATATTCAGGCAGAGGATTTGTTAGGACAAATGAGGTACATACATGGAAACCTTTTTTGCATTCAAATTTTCCCGTGCCGGAGCAGTGGAATTGTCGGGTATAAGGTCAATAAATGTGTGGTAGTTTTTTAAGCAAGGCATTCCAGTCTTCAGCTCGTCCGTGATCCACTCGGGCACTACAACACATATAAGTAAGACAGCAGGCGAGTATTGACCATCAACATACGGGATGTCCAGGAGGGGTAGCGAATCGACTTGGTCTCAACCATCTTCGTGCTGTCGCACGACCCAAAGATCTTCCACCACGCTATTTTTCGTCTGTTATCCCAACGAAGTTGGTGGACAGGTTCGTTTTTGAAGCCCGGATAGTATACCAGAGAAAATAGTATCTTTTGCTGGCCGGAAGATTCTTCGATATACGGAATGAGCTGCGAGTGAATCTTGTTTTGGGCAAGGAAAAAATCAAGGCCAACGACAGGATCGCCGCAGGCTCGGACATCATCAGGGCATAGAGCAAAAGCGATATCAGCGACTTGGCGCTGAGAAAGAGCAATACCAGATGTACAGATGGAGACGTTCGGCTTGAAGCGAAATTTTTGAGGCATGGTCGTTGAGGAATGAGGTAACGTGCCTTTCAATATCACGTGAGACAATTCTCTTCGTTTTGAGAAGTTGCTTGCAGATCAACAAGCTATCGCCGAAATTCTTGAAGATGCTGTCGGAAAACTGGATAAGGTCTGTCCTATATCTATGATTTTATCATCTCTCATAATACTGTTACGAAAGCATCATGTGCTATATATACTGCCAGTCAGATGTCAATCCGAGATTGACATTGCTCCCTTTTAGTGGAGAGGTATTCATGGCTAAGACTGGTAGCATGATGCAAAGCCTTACATAATGTCAATCTCCCAGTGGCTGAGAGTTCAACTCCTGGTGAAGGATTGTGGCTCAGTGCGGCATGTGGGGTCTTATGACAGGGATCATGAGGTTCTCGGACACATGACCAATAAGCTGATAGATGCCGATCCGATAAACTTGTATTAGGCAAGACACATGGGCATCTCCCTGAACTCTCATTAGCCATCAAGGTTAAGCCGGATAGCCGGTAACCCTTGGGGACAGGTGTCACTATAGTACACACATGAGGACATGTGCCTTGAGGAGAGGGTGATGTTACGAAAGCATCATGTGCTATATATACTGCCAGTCAGATGTCAATCCGAGATTGACATTGCTCCCTTTTAGTGGAGAGGTATTCATGGCTAAGACTGGTAGCATGATGCAAAGCCTTACAAATACGAAATAAATTTTGTTTAGCGCAGGGCGGGGGTCAAGGAGGTTCGGCGTGCCCGGGAAAAGCGGTAGGTAGAATTATGCGTTATGCCGGTGCGTAATGCGTTTTTCGGTGCGTATGGTGCGTATGCGTATGCGTCAATGCGTCAATCAATTTGTTATTACAAGTAAATAATGATATTTTTAAATGAATCACTGAGTCGTGTGATACATGGAATGTACAGATTAATTGAGTTGTGACAGATATATACCAAATGAAACGACTCAGTGATTCATTGAATGTACAGATTAATTGATTCGTGACATATACCAAATGAGGATATTCTTGTTCGAAAATAAGTTTTAATTCTTTGGGATTACTAAATTTGAAAACACCCCAAGATGCATTATGTAGACGCATTTATACGCATTTGATTGCACCCGTCACCGGATGCAATCAAATGCGTATAAGTGCGTATAGGTGCGTATACGCATTAGGCATTATCAAATGCGTCAAATGCGTCAAATGCGTCAAGTGCGTCAAGTGCGTCAAGTGCGTCTCTGGTGCGTCAAGGGTGCGTATTATGTTTTTATGCTAGCGGATCTTTTACACAGTGTTTCCAAGCAGGAAACTGTGATTTAATAATCTTCTTTTAGATTTTATCACCTAATAATGCTACCGAGAATGCTATATATAATACCATTGACCTCGAAGTGCTCTCTATTATTTACTAGCGTGCTGATGACCTCTGTAAGCATGCTATCCTCTTATTCTAGTTTCATTCAAAATTCAAACTATTACCAGCACTTTTACTCGGGGCCTATCCCTTGGATAGGATATACTGTTCAAGTGATCAAGGGCCCTTACAAGTCATGTCAGGGAGTAGTAAAAGATGTGAACCGCTGCCCCACAAATTATAGTAGCAGTGGTCTTTCTTTACAACTTGAGCTGTCTCTTCATACCTCACATGGGGTGAATCCTTCTGTCATCCTTGACTACGATAATGTAAGAGAAATACAGTAAGTTTTATCTTTCTTTGTCTCTAATTTAATGGGCTTAATTCTTAAATTTCTGGCAGAAGTTGGAAAACCCTAGCTGAAGTTCATCCACTGTCAAATAATCAGACATTCTACCAGCCCAATTTCAAATATGTCCCTCAAGTGATTGAAAAACCATATGTACCTCGGCCAATGCCAGAGCTTGTTTATCCACCAACACCACCCGCCCTTCCTGAAGAAAATGTTTTTCTGAATACAGAAGCTGCTTCATTCTGGCATTTCTCAGTATATCTCCATCCACTGGTATTTGCTAATATCCCAGAATTGACGGTACATTTTTTTAGGCAGGAGAAACCTTCCATCCTGATCATTGGGCCCTCTATCCTGCCTTCAATGGAAAGAGTTTGCATGTAACTGTTGCTCATTCACAGTCTGTGCAGCCAGGTCACAAATGGATAACCATTAGAGATGGCCATGCTATACTTTCCAAACAAGGTGGCCACCAAGAACAAATTGATTTACGGTATATTCACTTCCCTATCATTCCCCCACGTTATACATCCAAATCACTTCTGGCCATTGTAAAAGGGGACTATGCTGGAAAGCTTGTACGATGCATTGGATACAAACAAGAAGAGCTGCAGAAACAGATATATGTTGCATGTGCTTACAATGCCGGGACTCTGGATGAATATTTGGAAGACTCTATTTTTTTAATTCACACTTGGGAGGTTATGGAGGTTCGGGTTGGACCTCAAGAGGGCAAGCATGGAAGAAAGTTAATACAAGCTTTACGAGACAAGCTGGAGAAAAATGGAGTTTTGTAACTGTTAAATAAATCTAACTTCCAACTACTATCACTTCATTTCAACATCACTGTCCTCTGCATCATCAGTTTTCTGCCTCTTTTGCCTCTTGTCCTGAGATATTTCAGCATCCAAAGCTTTCCTCTTAGTGATTGGCCTTGGCCTTGGCCGCTTTGGAGATGGCTTTTGCTCATCAGGAACATTAGTTTCAGCCACCACTCCACCAGTATAGTTTGGGCCAAACTTGAGAAAAATCAGATCAATCTGTTTTACTAGCTGGATATCAAACAAAGATTACCACAATTTCAATGTCATCATCTCCTTCCCTCCTTTCATTTTCCTGAGTAACTCTTGGACCAACTAGTTGAGGGTCTATTCCAGCTTCATGGGGACCTTTATCCAACCCCCATTGATGATTGCCAGCTACGCCAGCTCGCTTGGATTCATCAAACATAATTTTATCCAGAAGAGTTATTGCCTCTAGGTTGACATCTGCACCCTCTTGGTGCGGCAAACTTCCATCCACTGTAAGACCATTCCATTCCTGCAATCGATTCCAAGCTTTAAGCAAGATTTCTTCAGAATCATAAGACTCATTAGAAGAAGCAAAAGCATTCCTATGACGAAAGGCCAGAAGAAGGGTGCGAGCATGAGCAATAGAATAGTCAAGAAGGTGATGAAACTCCAGCTCAGCAATTGTTTTAGAACCAAGATGTTCAAAAAACCAATTCCGAATTCCAGCCAGATCGGTATCCAAAAGGCCACCACGGTAGAGAGTTGGATTAGTGGCACTTGGATATTGTGAATTTTTGGAAGGTTGGTATGACAGAGCTGGAATTTTTGTATTGGAAAAGGTGGCAAATCTTGTGTCTGTTGATGGTGTAGTTGATAGATCCAGTAGAATCTTCTTGTGTGGATCCAAAGCATGTGGTGCATTTGATAGATCTCCAGTCAAGCAGCAATTCATCTGAAGATATCATCCGGCTTGAGCTTTCCTCCAGGGGACGTGTATAATGACCCAACTGGGAATTAGAGAATGAGAATTGTTAGGAAAAATAAAAAATAATTTACTTGGAGTGTACGACGGCCTGCTGCATCTTTCCATAGCCCATCAACAATATTGCTGACTGTTACATTCAAGATCTTTCCTGCATTTTCATTGTGAATTCCTCGCCACATTTCTACTGTCCATTGGGAGGAACCTAAGTCTTTGAAGATGAGACGGCCAGGATAATAGTATAGAGGCCCAATCTTTACTAGGACGCCTTTACCCGGGCTACATGGCAAAATTAAGATACTAAAAGGTAATTTAATCTAGGAAAAAAATGCTTACAACAGCCGTTTTTCTACCGTCTTAAGAAGCTGCATTCGAAGATTTGGAAGTTTTTTGACTACCTCGGGAAACCTGTCAGCTTTATTGACATCACATATGTGACAGATAAAGTTCTTTGGGAGTTCATCCCTGAGACGGCTTGTTAAACAGGCTACATGAGTATAATTGTCACATCTGTCACATTGGACAGTCACTTGAACAACAGCCTCGCGATGACCATCTGCCTGAATTCCACATCGGCAATGAATTGGCTGAGGGGAGGAAGGAGGTGGAGAGCTTGATTTTACTTGTTGTCCAGGTGAAGATAGTGGAGTGGGAATAGAGTCAGTGACATTAAAGTTTGGCTTGGATAAATCTATAAAGTTCCGTGGAATTGTAGTTTGGGTCATCAATGCCGTTGGAATATCTAAAGAAGAACTTGTGTGATTGTACTCTGAGAATGATGTAGAACCAGATATTATCTGGATCCAATCAGACTCTGTAAAGACTGGAGGGGAAGGATTCTGAAGTGAGATGCTGAAGCGTTTTTTGACTATTGCTGCCTGTGAAGTTTGAAACATTTGTTTTGCCATTAGTCCACCTCGGAGTTTATAAAGAACAGCGTGAACATGGAATCCGGTTGGAGCTCCAGAAGGATGTAAACCTGTCATTAATGCTGCAGGTTTTCCTGGTATGTATTTTGAAAAGCCACCATTGGTCATTCCATCATAGGCAAATACTGCTTTAGAGTTGGATGTTGTTGGAATTGCAGTGAGGGTTGTGAAATGATTGCCATTTGAAAGAACAACTCCAACCAAGTCATAAACAAGTCCTTGCCGAATGGCAGCACTTTTAGAACCAATATAAAGCTCCAGAGGAAAAGTCCAGGCCTTTCCTGCTTGATAATCAGATACAATATTCAAGAGGACTGGCAGGTCCACAAGAAACTGAATCTGCCGAGATTTTCCAGCACAGACTCCAGTAATCACATCATCTTGAGATTCCTGTCTCCAGCAACCAGGAACCAAGTGGACAGCCTTATCAGCCTTTTCAACTATGGCCATTTGATTAAACCAAGACTGAATACTGCCTTTGTCACGGTATTTCCAGTCTTGAAGAAGAGGACTCCACCCGAGAGGTTTTTGATACTCTTTGAGCCGCAGGTGAGCCATTTTAGTCATAGAGTGCTCACATTTCCAGACTTCAAGTGTACGAGCGGAAAAATACTCAACGCAAGAAGAGTTTCTGGGGAATGGAGTAGATGGAGTTAAAAGATGTTGCATCCAGCCCTAGAAATATGTGGTAAAAAAAGCCCTCAAATTTATATATGGCTTGGCTTACAAATGCTGTCTGATAGTCATCTAGGGCTCCAGTGACTGCTTGAACACTGAACAAAAATTTCCGGAAGTTGTCACGAATATTGGAAATTTCACCAATGGCATCATTTCTAGAGAGCCCTTGTTGAAGGCGAAATCCAAAGAATTTGCAGAGATAGAAAATGAGACTGGGACGGTCATGACCTTCTTCTGACCCAACAAGAGATTGAAAATCTCTGAAGCAATTATAGAAAGCCATTGCAATGAAGTATACTTCCACTGAAGCATCCAACCAACAGGAGTTGTTATCCCATTTGGCAGAAGGAGTGGACTTGGTAGAAGCTAACACAATTGGCCTAAAGTCATCCATTGGTTTTCCTGGTTGAAGCTTGGAAGGAGACATCAGTTCCACTTTTTGTTTTGCATCCCGAGCGTTACTGTAGCCTTTTTGAGACTCTGAATCAGAGGAGTCAACACAAGAATGAGATTCCTCCTTTTCTGTATTTAGCAATGTGAGATCAGGGACAGGAGAGTGTTTGCTAACTTGGGAGGAGGATGATGGATGATATGAAGAATCTGAATCTGAGTCTGCTTCAGGTTCTTTGCCACTTTTGTATGCTAGAGATCTAGATCCAGTGGCTGCCTTAAATGGAGGGTTTCCTTCCCCTCGCCCAGTCCTTCTTTCTCTGGCTTCACCTCTTGGGTTTTTACGGCTAGGGTGGGTAGTTCCAAAGCGCTCAAAGAGATCCTTGCGAATTTGAAGGCCAGATTTGCCATAGTAGGTCTTGATGTTGACTGAAATTTTGCATAAATTAAAAAAAACTAAGCTAACTGCTACAAAAGCTTACGCTGTGCACTTTGTATATCTCGGCGGAATCCCTTCTCAACATTGAGAAGTCCATCAAGGCCTCTGAATAATGGATTATGTAGTGAACCAACAACCCGATAGATGGTTGCATGCATAGCTTCTTCAGCATTTGTAGTGTCCGGAAGTTGAGCTGCCAGCTCAGGAGACATTGTTTGCTGAGATGGAAAAATCATCCGGGCATGATCTGGAGCAAGCCACCAAGTAAGCCAGTGAGAGGTCTTGGGCCATCTTTCTCTGAGCTGAGCAACTGCAGCATTAAACTCGTGCTGAGTTACCACAGTGGTGAGCTCTGAGCAAAGATTTTTGAATTGCTGTTTACTCTCATGGGGTATAATAGCTCCAATATGAGCCATGCGTGTTACACTCTTTTGGAAGTGATAGTGACATCCTTTGAGAAGTTTGGCAGCAGCATTGCGAAGTTGTGGCTCTGTGCGTAAATTATCTGCATCAGCCAGAAAAAATGAAACAAAGGCTTCAACAAAGCCTATCCTCTGAGGATCACTAAAATCTACAACCTGTATTATTATTAAGTTACATGTTCATGTGGCATGATGGTGAAAACTCACTCCAACAAACAAATCATCTGTTATTGCAATACTGCACTCCAAGGCAGTTCTCACTATTCCTTGAATAAGAACAAGAAAGTGGTATTCATAATGGGCTGTAGTAGCACCATTTGCATATGTGAACAGAATTGGAATCCACTTGTTGATGAGAGGTGAAAAGATAGAAGACACAATGAGGCGGCCATTTGGATCCTCCCAATACTTGTGAGCTGCATCTGATAGAATCCCATGAAGTGGTTCATCAACCTGTGTCATATCTGGTAGAGTTTGTTGTCTCATCCACTCAGTTTGGAGAGAGAGACAGTTGATGGTACTACTGGTAAAGTCCTGGCAGAGAACATCTGGATGTAGCTTCTTCCAGTCCCCAAGCTTCGTAAAAAAGCCAAAAGCACTGGATGGGCCATTGCCATCTTTGGCTCGCAGCCTGCGTAGAGAGTATCCTGTATACCCTTGACTCCGAAATTTGTGGCCTATTTCAGCAGCTCCAGGGCCAAAGCCAGTTGGTGCAGGTGGTCCAGCCATCATCTGTGAGGGAGTGGCATCTGGCCGGCTCTGGTAAGCAGCCAAAAACTTTATATCTTCCGTAGCAGTGGTGCGAGTGACATTAGGAATGCGGCTGTGGTTGTGTGGAGAACCATTGATATATCGGTACTTTAACGTGGAGGTGTCATTACCAAGTTGGCCATAGCGGATGAGATATGAACGAGAGTTGCATGGAACATGAATCAATGATGCACTGCAGTTGGCGCATGGATTCTCGAGCTGCTTTGCAAGATTTTCAGGAGAGACCCGAGGGCGGTATACAAAGTCATAATCTTCCCCGGAACAGGTAACTACTCCAAGACATTTTTTGTTTGTGATTTTGCCACCATCAAGGTAGGAGGAATTGGTTGAACCTTTTCCATTTTGAGAGCTGTTGTTTTTAGTTGCCCAGTGAACTCCAAGTTGCTTGTTCTGAGAGTATTCCAAGTGGGAAAGATTGATGTAGAAGCGTCCATTTGCCCAAGGATCCCATATACCACCTGGAAGCTGCTCCAAAGATGTGGCAATTATACCATCATCCAGGCTACTGCTTGAAGATGGTTGGGGATCCAGTGGGATAAAAGAAGTCTGAGGAGCAGGGTTAGAAAGATCAAAAGCTGGGAGATCTCTCCAATTTTTCTCAGGCTTGATGATATTGACTTCGGCCTGAGGTTTGCTAGAATAGTTTGAGCTTTGAAGATGAGTTGGATTTGCTGTTGCTGTAGAGGAGGGCTGGGCTATTTTCCGGGGAACCCGCTGAAAAGCAACTTGAATGCCTATAGTTGAATTTTATTCAGTATGTATAACTGAATAAGTCCCATAGTATTTATAACATACCATTCTCATCAAAGACTGGAAAGACATCATACTGTACTGCTGCAGTATGGCTGGGGTTGCTAGAATGGGCCAGAGTCACAATGGAGTGCAGTTTATCTGGTGGAGCCCGACTAGTTCCAGAATCAGGATCAATTACTTGGGCAATAAATCTGCGGAGTTGAGTCTTGATTGCCCCAATACTTTAATAAAATGCAGTTTTTACTTTGCTTATTATGAACTTACAAGCCAATTCATTGTTAAAAACTCACTTGGACGAGCAGAAAGATTCATAGTCAGCGCATCTTCTTGCATTTATGGCTTTTCCAAAACAGATCAATTTTTTTGCGCTAGTGTTGATGAGCGGCGCTAGGGCCGATTGCACCCTCCATTCATGCACCCTCCATTTATCATTGTACCCTCCATTTATGTACCCTCCATTCATGTATAATGATCATTGGATATGCGCTTACACGTATTATTAGAGAGATACAGTGCTCTATAGTATATGAATTATAATTTCAATAAATATACGCACTTACGCATCTTGACATAAATTTGACGCATCGTGCCTGAACGCATACGCATATTTCCAATGTGACGCATACGCATTGACGCATACGCATACGCATCAGAAACGCATGACGCGTCGGCTGAACGCATAATTCTACAGTCCGCGGGAAAAGCTACAGCAGAGTATCTCTGATATGGAATTGGTGGATCTTGCCTCTTCTTCATTTTACGAGCCCTCCATCTCGTCTAGATAATTTCGTCGTCCCATTCCGAGTCTACTATACTCGCAGATCCCATGCAAGGAATCCACCTTACGAGGAACCCTCCGCCGCTTCTCGAACCATATCCGCTGCTACCGTTATGGTATCGCCGTCTACTCGTTAAGAGGACTAGTAAATTGGAGTGGTACGAGTCGATGACGGATGCATTGGCATCGTCTTTTTTGAATCACTATTTTGCTCTTCGCGAACAATCGATAGTCCGACCTCAATTTTTATACCGAGGTTTAGCTTCTTCGGCTAAACAGGCACATTCCGATCTTTTCTCTACCGCGGCGAATTTTGGGGATAAGGTTTGTCATAAATATGTATGCACGCTCTACTATTAGTATGTCCGATGAATAGTAAACAACAGAACCAAGACGAAGAAGCTAGTACCGCAAGTTACACCCACTTTCCCGCTCGGAGCTCTGCATACTCAGGTCCTATGAATACCGATAACTATAGCGTCGAAAGTAACCAGGCTGTGAGGTATCCTGTTCAGCAAGGTGCTCTGCAGACCTCCCTGGATCTTGATAGCATCAGCGGCATTTTACCGAACCGGAAGGGTAGCAGTGTAGCTCAAGCTGCCGCTGAAATGGACTGGGCTTCTATTCCAGAGTCGGAGTATCAGAGCACAAATGACACAGACGTTCAGCCCCCGGATACGTTGGATTTCGATCATCATATCGAGCCTAGAGAAGTCCTTTGCATCGGAGATATCGCATGTTGTACTGGATGAACAAGGAAGGTTGGTCACAGATCTAGGCCGATTCAATATCCTGAGGGCGCCAGACTTCTCAGTTATTCATCCACTTCACCCCCGTGGAAACGATGCGCTTATTGCTTTGGTGGAGGATAAGTTCAGGAATCGAGCTCAAGCGATTGCTCAGCTCAAAAGCTATGCGAAGGACCATGCGCAGAACTCTCCGAAGATGTGGTGTTTTGCGTTTGTACTCGCAGCAGCTGGTCTTGATATCGCCATGCTTAAGCTCACAGAAGAAATGGACCTGATGGCGGTATCTGACGATCCAAGCTTGGACGGAGGCAAAGAGGCAGCATGGTATCCTGTGGCTCACGAGTTTGTGCATAAAAATCTGGTAGAGCTCCTGAAAGAGGTTCGGGAAGAGTGGAATCTGCAGTGGTTCGAAGCTGATCCGGCGCCCAATGTACCCGTATGATCCATATTTGACTTAACCGGGGATGAGTAGTGTTGGTGTCGATCCTGCCATACGTTGGAGCGGAGCGGGGAAAGAATACGAGTCTGTGAGCCTGAATGACAGTGCTCTGCTATGTAAATGCCACCACATTTTTTTCCCGCCTCATCGTCTATCCAATATGCCTTCAAGTTCCGGCTTCGAGTCAAGTTAGATGAATGAGAATAGGAATGAGGTTATGTAGCGTGTACACGTAGTAGAAAACAAGTCACGTACCTTTTCTAGTACTCTACACGCAAAATACAGGTCCGAACACGGGCACCGGAATAGAAGTACTCCAGCTTTTCTGTTTTGTTTGAAGAACATTCGAGGACGCCGAAATGCCCGATATCTGGGGGAAAGAATGATAGCTCTCGAGATGAAAACCACCCCTTCATGCCGGAATCGAGATAAAGGATGCAAGAGGAAAACTAGTGGAGGTGATAGGCTGGTTACTAGATTAGGCAAAAAGTTTCCCAAAAGGGTGACGCGGTAAGGACTTCGAGTACATCCAACTTTTTTGTCTTTCAAGTTCCTGTGTTCACAGCCGAATGCAGGCTAGGGATATGGGAGCATAAAAACCCGCAGATGACGCTGTTTGG
This sequence comes from Collybiopsis confluens, assembly GCA_013368555.1. Taxonomy (NCBI): domain Eukaryota; kingdom Fungi; phylum Basidiomycota; class Agaricomycetes; order Agaricales; family Omphalotaceae; genus Collybiopsis; species Collybiopsis confluens. The sequence goes on along the minus strand of JAACJN010000068.1, from coordinate 157,711 downwards.
CACGATGAACTATTCCGGAGTGTAAACATTGAGAAGATAGACGGCGCGGAGAAATCAGGCAGCGAAAGAACCTAGAGAGCGATAGTAAGGCATGAAAAATGAGGAATTAGTATCAGTATGCATACCTGTACTAAAGCCAACTAAAAAACAGAGGCTCGATGGACGGGAACGCGAGGCTCGAGAGTAGACTTTGCAGCCTGCTCGTCATGAAGAAGTAACGAATTACCGGTCCGGAAATGAAATGCTTGCTCCAGCGGTCTGGGACGGGGAATATTTAGCCATTATCATCCATATGCTTTATTGCATGTCCGTTCGAAGAATTGATTCTCAAAAAAAAGGTAAATAAGCAAAATGTTCCACAGCAATAATATAAACAGTAAATTACATCAAGATCTATTCGGATACAAAGCTACCTCCAATCAGTGCAGGTATGAGAGCGCTACAAGAATTTGTCGTTCTCGACATGAAACCTTCCGCGTCCAGTCAAATCTATCCACCCCTTCACTATATACAACCAACTCTCCGCATTTCTTGCTCCTCATTTATCTCCATGGGTTGGACACACTGCAGCTTGTACAACATCTCCTTGACGCTTGTTTCGCTCCTCCCGCCACTCCTTGCGCTCCTTGTCCATCTTGTCTCGCTCCGTCTGGATTATCTCTCGCTCTTTCCCCACCTGCTTCTCCAGTTCCTTCCGATCTGCCTTCCACTCCTTCTCCAATTCTTTTCGCTCCGCCTTCCACTCCTCCCGTTCCGCATCCCGCTTCTCCCGTTCTTCTTTCACCTCCTGCTTCCATTCCTCCTGTTCCACGTCCCTCTTCTCTCGCTCTTCCTTTAGAGTTGGACTTGGACAAGGATGGTCTTACCATCGGAGGAACGGCCGCCCACGATTTCTTCGGGGACGGAAGCTTTTATCTCCTCGATATGCCCGGGGTAAGTCTTCCGACTTCCGTTTTTCAGCCAATGCACCTCCCGCTTAATCACAATATGGGGATCATAGCACTGGCCTGGACATCTTGTAGGACTCACTCGCGTAAGATCCTCCTCTTTTGTCCTTTTGGGAGCAGACACATGCCACCATGTAAGACAACTTCGACCAAACACTTTGCATGTCCCGGAGAACTACTGCTCACCCATTTGCCCAAACAAATCGATTTGTCGAAACCCATTTTGGATATACCTGAACATTCCACGTATGCCGATCGAACGAGCGCCCGTGTATCTCAGGAAAAACTTGCAGAGATTGAGGCTCATCCGGATGTTTTCCTCGTAGCATCCCATGATGGATCTTTGGAGAGTATTTTGGAGCTGTTCCCCAAGAGCGTAGATGATTGGAAGGAGCAGGGATTGAAACAGAAAGCTGTGTGGGCGTTTTTAGAGGAGGGAAACAGAGCTGCCGGATATAACTAATGAAGGATTGTAGAATTATAGAAGCAATTTATTAAAATGTGTGCGAACGCAAAAGCCTAACGTGAACGCCCAGCACGTGAGGCGCTAAGCGCTGAGCCTCGGCACGGAGCCGCCTGGATTAGTCACAGTATAAATCAACAGACGCCGTCAAAACGTCTTACTCGCGACCAATTCCGAGAACGCTAGCTCTTTTACTCCTCTTTTACTCGGGCGCGGTACGATAGCTATGATCCGACTAATTAAGCTTGAGCAGCTGGGGTTTGTGCGAAGTTTAACTTGAAGGATCAAGTTGGCATATAACTGGGAAAGACAACTCAGTGCTCCGAAATTAGCACCCACACCCAATTACCTCCTGGTTCGTTTAGATCGGAAAAAGCTCACCAAATGACACTTAAGCGTATACGTCTAGCTCCACGGTATTATCATCCAAAATAGCAAGTTGAGTCCAGAGCGTTCCTGTTTTCCGCATTGCCGTAGCACGCACAATGCATATGTTCCCGATGCTATTATATTGGAAAACGTCCAAGCCACGGGTATATGCCATCCTCGCCGAGCGCACCGAGCACGGTGACGAAGTTTCTTTTTTCTTTTTCTCATGCTTCTAGCAGCGGCCTGCCTGCGCGACAAGGTGCAAAAGATGCGTTCAAACATGACAATGACTCTTGAACGCATGATGGACCCCAGATGGACTATAGGAAACCATGAACACCTCGGTTCCCCGAAGTTGAGTATGTGTAAAAATAATATCTGTATGTCATTCCCTTCTTATGGTATCTATATACTCAATGCATGTATATGCACCTATCGTGATTTTGTGATTTCGGTATTCTCCAAAAGGTACTAAAAGAAAAGTCGCCGGTACGATCATTGATCGCGCCGGGATTGTTCTAGCTTGTGGATCATTTACAGGATTGCTTCAAACCTAATATGCACAAAACCTAATATGCACAAAGATTCGAGTGCGGTTCTTGGTTTACGGAAATCCTTGATCATAGAGCGGGAAAGGAGACCTAGTTGTGTGAGGAAATATACACTTACGAGTGAGTCATTCTCGTTTGTTTTCGACGTGCATGATAATAAATAAACAAACCGCCAGGATCCGAAAGGACTGTATTTCCGATTCTAAAACCAACTACCCTGCCTCCTTGTATCTCAGGATATGTCGAGGTATGAAATTTTTAAGTTCCGTTATGTCTGGGAAGATAAAAAGCCGCTACTTGGCCCCTCCATCCTCAACAAAAAAACCTCGCTTCTAATGGGTTATACTTCCAAAGCCGTTTCTCTGACTCTCACAGAGAGGTTCATTGAACAAGTTCTTGTACGGCCTAGCCAGCCAGCCATTATTCAAGACTCTCGTTGTATCACCTATTCGCAGCTGGATCTCTATGCTAGATTGGTTGCTTCCCAGTTATCCACCCGAAATCTCCCCGTCGAAGGGCCTGTCGTCGTTCTTACCTGCCCAGGGATCGAACACATCGTCGCACAGATTGGAATTTTGTACGCCGGGGGAACAGTGCTTCCCATGGACCCTGATCTTGCCGATGGCGAGATACGGAGCAGACTTGAGGCCGCAGGTGCCAAATATCTCATTTCGGACACGCTTAATAGTGGACGTTGCTCCGCTCAGTATAACATGGTATTGAATGGGAACGATACGCTACTCAAGTTTACAGAAGAACAGCTGGAAGTAGTTTCGTTCCCTATCCTAGCCAAGTTTCCTATCCAGGTAGCTCAGGAGCACCGCTCCCACATTTATTTTACTTCGGGCACCACTGGTGTACCCAAGGCCGTTCAAATTCTCGCTCAGGGTATCACCAGACTGCAAAATCTCTGGATCCCCACTGGCACCACCACCACATCCATTTCGAAACGTCCCCAGATGATTGGGCACATCAACAACGTTTCCTTCGATGCTTCAATTCTGGATATATGGGTCTCGCTGATTGACGGGTGTACCATTGCGGTGCTTGCCAGAGATCTACTCTTTGATCCTCATCGATTTGTCTCTGCTCTGAAAGAAAAGTCGGTGACGGCACTCTTTATCACGAGCAGCTTGTTCAATGTCGTAGCTCGTGCAGATCCATCGGCATTCAGCTCCTGCGACACGGTATACTTTGGAGGAGAAGTTGCTAGTCTTTCGGCAGTCAAGGAGGTCCTTCAGAATGGTCCTCCAGGGCGTCTCATTAACGCCTACGGTCCCACCGAATTCTCGGTATTCGCTACAGTCCATGTGGTGACCATGGACGATGTAGATAAAGAACGCTTACCACTTGGTAAACCCCTGATGCATACCGACCTCTACCTTCTTAATGATTCTTTAGAGGAAATAGAGGGTGAAGGTAGTGGTGAGCTTGCTATTGGGGGCGCCGGATTAGCTCGTGGCTACCTCAATGATATTAAAAAAACCAACAAGTCATTCATTTTAATCCCCAACAAACGGTTCCCCGGTCAATGGATGAGAGTCTACCTGACTGGAGATCTTGTAGAGAGACAAGGAGATGGAGAATTAGTCTGGCGTGCTCGCCTTAACAACGAAGTAAAGATTCGCGGATATCGAGTCAATCTTGACATCGTCGAGAAGAACTTGATGCGTAGTGGTCTCCTTGTGTCTGCGGCCGCTATAAAACTCCCATCTCCAGACGGTTCCACGGCTTCGCTTGTTGCTGCAGTCACAATGAAGAATTCGAATCCGAAGAATGTACAAACCCTACTTCGCCAGGCGACATCGAATCTGCCCAAATACATGATACCTCGGATAGTGGTTCTGGACTCCCTTCCGTTAAATCGAAATGGAAAGATGGATAGACGAGCGCTCGAGCTTCTCCTGCACAAAGGTGATGAGAGAGACGACTTTCAGGATAAGCTAGCAGAATTTCGGAGGTAAGCAAATAATCCTTTAAGAATCAAGAAGTCTTCACTGAAAAAATATCACGCTACAGGTGTAAACGTGCGCTTACACCATACGCATATATTGACATATATTTGTCCCACGACTATATAGACACACAGTAGCCTATATCGTCTCTCTCTCTCTTACCACCACCATCTCCCTTCCATATACGTATACTCCCTTCTCATTCTGCGAATACCAATCCTCGTGTCACACAAGCATTGCCCGATACGTGAGTGTTTCGTCCTCACGGACGTTTCCACTTTTTTTTTGTGTGTAAACTCCCATTTCTGTATTGTTGAATTCCCGAACTCGCCCAGAGCCAAAATTGCTCGAACGGGTCTCTTATAACTAGAACATTGTATGTCCGTTGCCCAAAGCCCTCGCCGTGTTAATTTTATTCCTGCGTTGTCTCGCCCTTGTACCCCTTCCCTCGCTTCACACTGCCACGCCCTTGTCTAAACAATCACGCTCACAGTTTACCATGTCCCCTAGCCCCCTTGTAAACGCCATTCCAAAACCGGTAACACGCCAAACTCAGAACTCGTTACGCGCCGCTGCTTCCTCGTCGCCTTCGTTCCATAGCCTTGAGCTTCCTGCTCGCAACGTGCAAGCTGTTGTTATCTCGCTGACCACGCCTCTCACGGATAAAGCAACACCTCCAGAAAATCCCTCTCCTCCAACCCTACCAAGACAATCTCCCTCCCTCGCTTCGATTCTCAGTGCCCCCTCACGGAATATATCGTCTGATACTGAATCCGATTCCGACTCCGAAATCGTTCGTATGTCCACTTCGACTTCGATTTCGTTCACTCCTGGTGGTCTTAAGACACCACCAGTTGTCCACGCGTCTCGACTTTCCCTTTCAGATTGGGATTCAGTGTGTACGCAAATGTTCCGGTACCTTGAGTACAAGGAGATCACGGATGACAAAAAGATCAAGATGAACTTCCTGGCCGCGCTGACCCACGATCGCTTACAACTATGGGTTAAATCGAATATGGATCATCTCCTCGCTCTCGATCTCACGGATGCCACAAGTAGGTCTGTACATCCTTTCCTCACCTCGATCTGCGTAGAAATAGTCGGTCGCGATTGGGCGGCAGACCAGCTCCGAATCATCTTCGCTACAAAGCAGTGGCATTTTGAAGATAGCTCGTTCAAGGACTTCTACACCGCCATCAAGGCGATGAACTGTCGTCTCGAAGGAACCGCTCAGCACCTGCCCCCTGACCAATTGAAGGTCATCATTCAGTCAAACCTTGCCGACATGACAATAGCGACTTTCAAACGCGATCAACTGGATGAGAGCCTTGCCTTTGACAAATGGATCAAGGAGGCCGAGAGCATCTGGGAGCGGAACGAGCTTCACCTCAAGCAGCAGGCGGATGCTACCGCCAAGCTCCTGGGCATCAAACGCCAACCTCTTGCCCCTCGTACGCTCAATGCTCGCCCCTCCTTCCGTCGAGATAACGGTGCTCCTACACGTACTCATGGCTCATCTTCGGCTCATCCTAACTCCTCCAACAACTCCTCTTCCGTCCCGAAGCTCTCTGAGGCTGAACGGGCGATCTTATCTGAGGGCAAGGGTTGCTTCAGGTGTCGCGCGTTCTTTGCGCAACACAACGCCAAGGATTGTCCCGGAGCGCCACCGCTGACAGTGCCGTATCGTTCCCTGACAAAGACCGACCTCAGTCGTGCTCGCGATGTTCACACAAAGACAAACAAGGCCATTTCCCTCAACGCTCTCTTGTCATATGCGCCGGCCCGCTCTGTCAATGCTGTCCTACCTGTAGAGATCATTGAAGACATCTCGGAGTTCTTTGACTCGCCATGCGATCCTCCTGTCTCCAATGTTGGTGCCGTCTTTGGCCGAAGAAACATCACACACATTACGTCTGGTCCTTCGATATTTGATCGCAATGCTCATCGGGTTTCTGATTCGCGCCCTCAAATCCCGGCTGTTAGTGCTGTGTTCAGTGGTGACAGTGATGACGATCTATATGGCACTTCAGATGAAGAACCCGACCGCCGCCGTAGCCACTCACCCCCGTCTCGTGGCCCTACACCAGACCGCCGCAGGAGTCGTCGTTCTAACGATGACACTTCCCCGTCACCCTCGGATCGCCGGACAGTGGCTTCCGTTGCCTCGGCTCCCGCTCGGACTCGAACAGTGAGTATCGATTCCAGTGTTGATAATCCCCCTTCCGGTCTGAACATTTTTGGTGGACTGCAAACGTTGATAACCTCCGTTCTAATTCCATGAACTCATTTAAAACTCTACTTGATGATGGCTCACCCTTTGTGCTGATTAGGTCTGATGTCGCTGACTCACTTGGCCTCCGTATGCTCAAATTGCGAAATCCCGAACCTTACTCTGGTGCCTTCGACTCTTCTTGCAAATCTATCACTCACTACGTCAAGCTACGCTTGCATGATCCTTCAAACGCCTGGTCCTCTCGGACGTCTTACGCTCTTGTTGTCCCTTCCCTTGCAGTACCTATCCTTCTGGGTATACCCTTCCTCAGTCATAACAAGCTTGTACTTGATTACGCCGCTCGTTCCTGTGTACATAAACCTTCGGGTTTCGATATTCTTAATCCCATGGACACCCTTCCTGTTCCTCCTGTGATACCTATCTCTGCTCCCAAAAGACGTAGGATTCTTAAAACAAAAATAAAGAAAACTTTTGCGGATAGAAAAGCTGTGATCTCTGAGTTAAAAGAATACCACGGCTCGCACCCGGATTTATCGTTGGCTGAATATGTCATACCCTCTGACACTGTGGTTGATGTTGTGGCCGCGGTACGTGCTCGCATTGAGATTTTGGAAGATTCTGCTCGTCGTGCTAAACTGTCATCAGACATCATTGCTGGCTACTCCGATGTTTTTCAAAAGATTCCGCATGTTGATGAGCTTCCGAACAATGATAATACTTGCAAGATCAGACTGAAGACTGATCAGCCTAAAATCCTGGCTCGAACTTACCAGTCGCCTCGGAAATATAACGATGCTTGGCGTACCCTGATCAGACAGCATGAAGATGCAGGTCGAATCCGACGCTCAAACTCTGAGTTCTCTTCGCCTGCATTCTTGGTTCCTAAGGCAGACCCTGCCGCTCTTCCTAGATGGGTGAACGACTATCGGGTGCTTAATGCAAATGTGGTTGACGACCGGCACCCTCTTCCCCGTATTGATGCTATCCTTGCTGACTGCGCCAAAGGCAATGTCTGGGGAAAGATGGATATGACCGACTCCTTTTTCCAGAATCGTATTCATCCCGATTCAATTCCTTTAACTGCGGTGACTACCCCACTTGGTCTTTATGAATGGCTTGTGATGCCTCAAGGCCTAAAGATTGCTCCCGCAGTCCATCAACGACGTGTATCTAAGGCGCTACAGGAGTACATTGGCAAATTTTGCCATGTTTATATTGACGATATCATCATCTGGTCTGATTCGGAGGCGGAACACATGGAACACGTCCGTCTTATTCTGGAAGCACTCCGCGAGAATAAATTATTCATGAACCCAAAAAAGTGTAAATTTTTCCTCAGCGAACTAGATTTTCTTGGACATCACATTTCGAAACGCGGTATTGAGGCTCAGCAATCAAAATGCGATGCTATTTTACATTTCCCCCGTCCCGAATCAGCTAAGGAAGTGAGACGTTTCCTTGGTATGGTACGGTTTATAGCTGGCTATCTTTCCGAGTTGCTTGCTGAACATACTGCGATACTATATCCACTGACTCGGAAAGAATGCAATTCTGATTTCCCTCCATGGGACGCTGCCCATGAGAGTGCTTTCTCGGCTATCAAAACCCTCATTGTGGAGCGTGCTGTTTTAACCTCGATCGACCATGAAAACCCCGGAAATAATAAGATGTTCCTGGTGACCGATGCAAGTGATCTTCGTACTGGTGGTGTCCTCATGTGGGGTGCCACGCTCGATACTGCTCGCCCAGTTGCGTTTGATTCTTCGCAACTGTCTGGGGCAGAACTAAACTACCCAGTACATGAAAAAGAATTACTTGCAATTGTTAGGTGCCTTAAGAAATGGCGTGCCGATTGTCTTGGGTCGCATGTATACATTCTCACTGACCACCGCACACTGGAGAATTTTACTTCACAGCGTGACCTGAGTCGAAGACAGCTGCGTTGGCAGGAGGACCTGTCCCAATTTGAACTATCCATTGCATATATCAAGGGTGAGGATAATGAAGCCGCCGACGCCTTATCTCGTGTTAAGCTAATGGCTTTTCCCTGGGATACCCTACCTATAGAAACCCCGCCCCTCGAACAGTCAAGGGTACAAGCCTGGATCAAGGCACCATGTGTTTCGGCTGTGCTGTCCATATCAGCAGATGCTGCCTTCCTCAGTGATATTAAGAACGGTTACACGACTGACGCATTTGTTAACAAACTCACCAAGGGTGGCTCTCTTGTGCCTGGTGTTGAGCAGCGTGATGGACTTTGGTATGTCAATAATCGACTATACATCCCGAAATATAAATCGCTGCGCGAAGAGCTTTTTCGTCTGGCGCATGATACCCTCGGCCATTTTGGGACTGACAAGTCATATGATAACCTTGTTCAATCTTACTATTGGCCTAGAATGCGACGTGATTTATTCACAGCATATGTACCTTCGTGTGACGAATGCCAAAGGAACAAGAGCAGGACTTCTGGACATGGAAAAGGTCCACTCCACCCTCTACCTGTACCCGATCATCGGGCGGAGAGTATTGCAATGGATTTTGTTGGGCCTTTGCCTGAGGAAAATGGATTTGACTGCGTCTTGACTATTACGGATCGCCTGGGTTCTGACCTACGCATCATACCATCACGAATGGATGCCTCTGCGGAGGATGTTGCCCAATTATTCTTTGATAACTGGTACTGTGAAAATGGCCTTCCGCTTGACATAGTCTGTGATCGTGACAAACTCTTTGTGTCAAAATTCTGGAAGTCACTCAACAAGTTATCTGGTGTTAAGATAAAAATGTCATCAGCTTTCCATCCCGAGACAGATGGCTCATCAGAGCGTACAAACAAGACATTTAACCAATGTGTTCGTTACTATGTTGAACGAAACCAACGCGGCTGGGTACGCGCAATCCCTCATATTCGTTTCAACATTATGAGTTCGGTTAATGCTTCAACGGGTCTGTCTATGTTCAATATTAAAATGGGTAGGACACCCCGCATTATTCCCCCCTTGGTTACTGCGACAGGAACAGACAATGGCAAAAGACATGTATTGGAGCCTTCTGAGGCTTTCCTGAGTCGTATCCATGACATCGAGTGCCAAGCCAAGGACTCACTTTTGGCTGCCAAAGTTCAACAGGCTTTTCAAGCGGATAAAAACCGGACACCGTCTGACATTTATGAAGTTGGTGACCTAGTCATGCTTACAACTCTGCATCGTCGGAATAATTTCAAAAAGGCAGGAGAAAATCGTGCAGCTAAGTTCTACCCAAGATACGACGGCCCTTACGAAATAATTAAGGCACACCCCGAATCCTCATACTACACTTTGGACATGCCAAATCAACCAAACACCTTCCCGTCTTTCCATGTGGATGTGCTCAAACGTTACCACTCAAATGATCCTGAACTCTTCCCAGGACGTGAACTACACTGCCCGCTTCCGACAATTGTTGACGGTCATGAAGAGTATGATATTGATCGTATTCTGGATTCTCGTCGGCGTGGTCGTGGATGGCAATTTTTGGTCCGTTGGGTTGGACAGTCACCTTCGGAAGACCGCTGGCTATCTTATGCGTCATTGAAGGACTGCGCTGCCCTAGATACTTGGGTCATTCACGGCGGCGATGGACCTGTTGACCTCCTTGACAGTGTAAAACAATGAGGAATTTGTCTCTCTTACGTACTTTTGATATAATCTGTATAATAGAACTTCCATACTTACTTACCTTTCTCTTCTCCTCTCTTCGTCCCCCCTCCACCTTTTGTTTTAGAGCCGGTAGAAGTGTAAACGTGCGCTTACACCATACGCATATATTGACATATATTTGTCCCACGACTATATAGACACACAGTAGCCTATATCGTCTCTCTCTCTCTTACCACCACCATCTCCCTTCCATATACGTATACTCCCTTCTCATTCTGCGAATACCAATCCTCGTGTCACACAAGCATTGCCCGATACGTGAGTGTTTCGTCCTCACGGACGTTTCCACAGGCGCGACATGCTCCGAGAGGATATGGAAATTATTTTGAAGCTCATTTGGAGCTATATCATTGGGATCGTTACACCTGAAGATATCGAGTCCGACAGCGACTTTTTCGAACTAGGCGCGACGTCCTTGAATGTAGCGTCCATGACCATTCATGCTCGGGAGGCTTTCGGAATTCTTGTACCGGCAAGCGTCATCTACGAATATACCACTTTGAAGCGGCTTGCTGTCCATATGGATAAGCTGCTTCAAGGAGGAGGTGCGCATGATATAGATAATCTTAGGCAGCAGTGGCTATCGGACGTCATGCTTGCTCAGAACCTCGCCTTACCAAATGGAAGTTGTCCAGACTGGACGTCGGCAAACGAGGGAAGGGTATTCGTTACGGGAGCAACTGGGTTTATTGGTGCTTTTCTGATTCACAACCTCCTCCTCCTACCTGCCGCACGGGTTATAAAGTGCTTGGTCCGAGCAGATACCGAAGAGCAAGGCCTGCAGCGCATTCTAGCCAACCTGACTAAATACAATCTACTACAGGATCCCATGACGAATGATGCCCATCTTTCAAAACTGATTCCGGTCCTCGGCGACCTTTCAAAACCCAGATTGGGACTCGACCAGGATTCCTTTGAAAGTCTAGGGTTATGGGCAAGTGTCGTTTATCATCTTGGAGCGCAAGTCAACTATAACCAGCCTTACACTATCCATCGCCCTGCTAACGTCATTGGCACTCTACACATTCTAGAGCTTGCTGGGACAGGCCGACCCAAAGCACTCCATTACATATCGAGTATCGCAGCCTTTGGTCCTACTGGTCTCCTCAAGGAGTCACATATTTCCGAAGACCAGCCACTCGATCCATACATCGACTCTATCGTTTATGAGACAGGCTATGGACAAAGCCAATGGGTCGCAGACATGATGGTCCAAACACTGATCCGTAAAGGATTTCCTATTGCCATCCACAGACTCGGTTTCGTTCTATGTCACAGCGAGACGGGTATCGGCAACCAAGATGATTTTATGGCTCGTCTCGTGGTAGATTGCATCAACATGGGAGCTTATCCGTATCTGCCTAATCAGCGGAAAGAATTAATACCCGTTGATTACGCCTGTTCAGCCATTCTGTCCATCTCCCTGTCGAATAGTAAGAATCTGGGGAAAGTCTTTCACATCACCCCCGATAATGATGCGACGACCTCGTCGTCGATGGACATGACAGATCTTTTTCAGGAGATAAATGATCTTCTCGGAATTCAACTTGCGGCGCTTTCGTACGACGAATGGCTGGTACGACTCTCAAGTTTTGGTGATACCCAAGACTTGCTGATGGCGCCTCTCTTGCCGGTGTTGACCGAGAAAGTTTATCGAGGTAAAACTCGATGGGAGGTGCAAGAGTTTATGGCCAATTTTCGGACTGAGAATACACGTGCAGCGCTAATGACAGCTGGATTGAACGATGTTTTGAAAAGGAGCGCTGTGGATCGTACCATGTTGGCACGGTACCTGTCGTTTCTGGACTTGACCTCCGAAAGAAAGTTAGACACTTGGTCTATGTAGATCTCTTTTGTTTCTTGCTGTGCGTCCTCAGTTCCCCCAGTACTAAAGTCACAAATGTTTTTTAAACGAGTAGTTCCGCACGCCGTCTATAAAAAAAAGGGCTGATGGTCTTTGAATCATGATCTAGTCTAAAAAATCAAGTTGGCGGTATACGTAAGTATTGATACAATCTCCGACTTTGTCACAAGGGGGGGAGGGGGAGGGGGGGGTATAATCGTTCTTCTATCTCCCTCCGGCTCTGCCAATATTCTGTCCTTGATGCGATATCGCATGTACACATTTATCTCCGATGTTTTTCTTATGACACCGACTGAGGAAGCAAAAAAAACGTTTGGTCAGTGACTGATTTCTTTAACGATCAAGCTAAAACTGTGCCTATGACGGTTTACTGACAAGCAAGGGGATGATTGGCCTTGAATCTTCTCGCAGGCGACCTATGAATGAAGGGGTGTGTTGGGTGAGATAGAAGGCTCAAAAGAAACTGCGGAATGGAGGAAATCCGGAAAAGAAGAAGGGGGAGCTCGTACCAACCTTTGCTTTTCTGCAGGGCTCACATGCTTCGTTCAGGATTCCGACAGAAGATGAAGTGTGGCTGGTACCCATTCGGTACCTTTGGCTGCTCGTGGTGATCGCAGAGTTCATTCTCGTCTCAAACGCCGATTATTGTCCTGCGGGACGACAGATCAACAGGCATCTAGTCGAGTTATAAGAGGCCCCCCTCTCAGACGACCTTTTAAAGGCCTTGCAAGCCCTACGTGAAGGACAGCAAGAAGAAAGTCACAAGTCGAGTTTTCGGTCCGATTCGAGCGCGCGCAAGTAAGTCTCTCGGCGAAGACCTGAGTCTTTTTTGTTATGATGGCGAGAATGGACGTTCCGAAGTAGTAGACTCACTTTTGTTTTCAGACATACAAAATTTCCAAACTGGGATTTCAGCTTTTTAAACCTTCCCTTTTCCTCTCGAAATCTCCGCGAAAGCCAGTATGTTGTGCGCAAGAACGAGGGGAAGATGGGGGGGGTGTGGGGTTGTTGTCCGTGGGTGAATAATCATGACAGACATCCTGATTATTAGTTCGAGTTGTGATGAAGGGGAACCCAGGGCTGAAAGCTACGAGTTCATGAGAATTCCGATAGCCCGAAGAATCAGAAAATCAAGACACTAGAGTGGCATCTATCCGCCCTAGTGTCTAAGATTGATGTAATATACAATACGCCATGGAAAACGGGTGGCATATTGTATATTCCATCAATCTTTACGGACTTTAGACTCGTTCGTTCGGTCCAAAATAGTTCGGTCAGAAGACGATGGATACGGAGCCCATTGGTGGCCAAGGCGCTACAGCAGTACCCCGGGGGCCTAAGATTGTAAGCTTCGTCCTAGAAAGCAGAAAAAATCGATTGACAGAAGGATTGGAGGAAGGTAGATGCGCGAAGAGAACGAACTTTTGAGATGGGGTCGACTAAGCCCTAGATAGGCTTGTCTCTCGAGTTTACCTTGATACGATAATAGATAACGAAGAACCAGAGGGAAACCAACTTGATTGAGATGCCAAGTATTATGCTGTCCGGCGTTTGGGGAATAAGAAAAAAAAAGAAAAAAAAAAAAAAAAAAGAGTTAGCGTAATGGGAGGGCAGTTGAAGGAAAGAGGAACAACGGAAAAGAAGTAAAAACAAATGTATGTTGAATTTTTCGGAAATATTTGTGGATCTATATCCGTGACTCTGTCCGGAGATGGTTTGTCGATTGAAACGGTCGATTTGAACGGAGGTCTGATATCAATTCATCCATCTCTATTACAATCTGGTCCACTCTTACCAAAAGCTGCTTTTCTTCGCGTTTCTACTCATTTGAGGAATCATACGGTCTATCGAGAGTAAGAAACTTAAAGAAAAGCCTGACGAATGCTGCCTACTCTCTGCACGCCGAGAAACCCGTCTGAAAACGCTCGAGTGTGATGGCCAAATTTCGGCAAGAGTTGCCGGTAAAAATCGGAAGGGGATGACATCCAGGGTGGTCCGTGAGAATATTGTGATGACTAAGTTTATCACGTACTTTTGTCGTAGAATAAACTCTCTTCACGCTAATCTGCCAATGTCCATCTTTTCTCAATCCAATCCGTACCCCGGTCCCTATGAGAAAATCCAATTCGGCTGAGGTGGCACTTGTGTGTCCAATCTTTGATTTTATTGAATAGATTTGACCTTCCAGAGTCATAGATAATAGAGACTTTCCGTCGGAAACATCGAGGGTTCAAATGTGCGCCTCCGAACAACTCCCCGAAGTGGAGTTCCAATCGAGGATTAAGTTCCGATTCCCGAACGACCAAGGTTCAAGTTTACCTCAAGGCCTGATTGATTGAGAGGGGTTCACACAAGTGTAGTAGCCTATCAGTAATGTAGAGCGTTACTCGACACAAGAAAACAAGTTGCTGTCTCTAATTTTCACTGGGTTACCGTGAGCTGGGACAATGAAATTACACTCAGTAGAGTTCAAGTGTATCATACTACCAGTGCCTATGTAAAAAAACCAAAAAACCAAAACAAACAAAGAAAAGTACGTGTGTGTGTATCATAGAAAAATACAAAAGTAAAATACTTGAGAAATAAAATAAAAAACCCCGCAAATAGGATTAAATTATCCGCATCCCGGCGCTCGTGTGTGTGTATCCATCCCAAAGAACAAAAAAAAATGAGGGCTCTCTCTCCCTTGGCCTTAACCCCTTACCCTTACCCTTACCCTTACCCTTACATGATCATACACTTGAGACTATCCGGATCGATCCCCATCTCTCTAAACTGCTCTTCCATCGCCTCCTTCTCACTCGCCTTGAGCTTCTCACTCGCCTCGATCGGAAACCAGTCTTGCATAAAGTTGAGGAGGGCCCAGTCAACGTTCGCTAATCGATGGTCGCATATCCGTGGAGAAGCGGTGGAGGGGGAAAGGATGATTTTTTTTTCCATTTTTAGCGAAGAGGAATAGGAAAAACATAAAAAATAAAAAATCAATAAAAACACTCACATCGATCCGCCCTCTCAACAGTAGGCGCTCTACACATCGGACAATCCCCCTGCCTTCTCTTCTGCATCTTGACAAGACAACGAACGCAAAATAAATGTCCACAGGTCAGCCTGATCGGCTTAAACGCAATGTTCGTACATATCACGCATGAGTAGTCGTCTATGTGGGGGATGATGGGTAATAGAGTTGAGCCTAGCGCTTGGAGGAGAATTCGATGTAGGGAGTGGAAGCTTTCGGATGAGGAGGTAGAGGTAGAGGCGTAGGATTGGGGAACGAGACTCATTTCATGAGTATAACTGTATTCTTGTCCTGGAGGTAAAGCAAGAGCTGTCCGTTTCGCGTGTTTCTTGAGGATTTTTCTTGTCGCTTCAGCATTAGCTAGTTCGAGCTATAAAAAAAAAAAAAAAAAAAAGTCCAAATCACCGCACAACACACAACACACACACATACCTTTTTAACATTCAAAATAAACATATTCAGCTCTAAAAAACTTTCCAACGCCTCTCTGCTCTGTTCCAACTTGAGTTTCCGTTTATCACCTAGTCCTCTGGAAGTAACACGTTCAGCGAAAAGCTTGAGCCGTTTCTCGCTTTCTTCAATGGATAGTTCGCCTGGATGGGATTCGTGGTATGATTCGAAAACTTCGGATTCGATGTATAGTGCAAAGATGTCTCGCCATGAGTATAGATCGCTCTGGCAAAAAAAAAAAAAAGAAAAAAAAAAAGGGGAATGATGCGTAAAAAAAAAAAAAAAAAGAGGTTGAACGCGCTTCGTGTGCGTGTTGCATACCTTGTTAACCTTTGAAGGAGCGTTGATAGTTCCAGCATGGTCCAGCGCAGAATAAGGATGAAAATGTCGACGACCACCGCGAGATTCAGAGACCGGTCTGGCGGAATGACTAATCTTGTCCGAGAGCGTTCCTAGTGTGACTGCGAAATCGGCATACAAGCTCGATAGACTGTCAGACAGGGAATATAGTGCTGTAGACAGAAGCTCGAAGAACGCAGAATCTTTGACGAGCGGAATAACGATTTCCCGGCTGCTGCTGCTGCTGCTAAGACAAAAGAGTTTTGAACGTGCCAAAGCAAAACACAAAGGAGCGGAACGAACTTTGGTTCTACGACCTCTGTAATCTGTGGTGAATCTTCCGTCCATTCATGTACTACAGCAGAATTCCTCTGCAGCGCCCACAACAAACTGACGCCTCCTCCCTTCTTCCCCAACTCTTGCGTTGACGTTGACGTTGACGTTGACGTTGACGTTGACGTTGACGACGACGGCTCCTCCTCTTCTCCAGCATCCAAAGAGCTGGATTCGGAATCCACATCCACAGAGGATATGCGAGAGATTTGATGACGCGGCAGGGGTGCAGTAGGCGTATTCAGATCCAGATTGAGCCGAATTCTTAGTCTTGGCTCTATTTTACCCGAGTCACTGTTGAACTCGTACAGGACCTCTGGACGATCCGGCGTCGTTGCGAATACAACCCCCTCCCCCTCCCCCTTTCTCTCCCTCCCATCGACCAACAGCTCATGCAACACATCCGGACCCAAACCCAGCTCATCCAATTCCAAAACAACTTGGTTTATAAGCTTTTTGAGCTGTATAAACGCGGTTTCGAATTTTATTAGTAATTCGTTGAGATGATTATTGGACATTTGGTTTGGTTGGAAAACAAAGGGAAAAAAAAGAAACAGAAAAAGATGAATTGAGATGAGATGAGATGAGAAGGGGAGTTCTAAGGGCGGGGGGGGGAGAGCGCGCGCGTACCTGTCGATATTGAATAGCATTCTGTCGAAGTTCTGGTGGGAGATCAAGTAACAATTTAGAGTATGTTTTTGAGAAATGCATCTTTTTTTGGGGCGCGTAGTTTGGGGGGAGGAAGGAAGTTTCCGGTGCTATATGGGGAAAATTGCACCGACGCACGGTTGAGGTTTTGGAGCCTTTTTATTGGCTGAAAATTTCGACTACGTCACTGTCAACGGTCAGACGGACGGAACGGATTGTACCCGAGTCCGGTGCCAAATTAGTATCTTTCCGCTCAACCCCCAAGTCCAACGTGCATTTGGCAAGCCTCCGACCTTTAGGCCAAAGCTTTCCAGTTCCGCAGTTGAAGCATCATCGGCCCTTTTATCCAGAACCGAGCTTTCCTTGTTCCGATGATTTCACGCTTGCTGAACCGCTAAAATTTCGATGGTAACAGTACCATAAAAGGGACAACCCTCACTTCAGGGCCAAAATAATTGCCATTGGGATCCGTCCGGGAGCTTCATAGCTAGCTTTCATACCGCATCCTTCAAAGAGGCGAGATCTTTTGCTAAGCACCAACAGGGATAAGTAAACTTTCTCTGCTGGGCAAATAGCTTCGAACTAATACTAGGAACTAATGAAGATCCTGGCCCCTTTTAGGGTACATATATCAACGAGCGCCAGAAAGAAAAGTTTTTTTATATTTCGCGGACCGGGTGCCCTTACGACCGGACATTGTTTTTATTGAAGAACGAAGAAAGTCAGTACTCTTCTTTAACAAGTATATCCTGCACCGCGCATGTTTCTCTCCAAGCCCTAACCTTGCTTTTCTCTTGTTGAGTACTGGAATCGGAAATCCTGACGCAGACGCAGACGGCTCGGCTTCCATCCAAGTGTTTGTCGTACAAGTTGACCCTCCGACCACTAGTCTGGACCCGTTTCCTTTTGGCACTGCCGCTACCTCCGACCCCACCACCACCTTTTCCACCACCAAGCTCAGGCTTTTTCTTTCGTGATTCGTTTGAGGGACTGTTCTTTCTCTCTCCGCTTTTTTTTTTTTTTTTTTTTGGGGGGGGTTCTGTTTACCCTTGGCCCTTTTTCTTCGTTTTCCAACATATCTTCCATTGGAGCTCGAAATACACCCCCGACTAGTGCCACTGTTATCGCCGTGCACCATCAGTCATCATCATCATCACCATCACCATCCACCATCACCGTCGTCGTCGTCGTTTGGCCGTCCTTTGTCTCAATGCAGGGTTTATTATAATCTTGACCTCTTTCTCAGATCGATGGTTATATTAAGGTCATATAAAATCACTAGACAACGGGTACTACTACAGCACCGTGGCACTGAGTAGCTGAGATATAAAATATAAATGTTCATACTAAGTAACCTTCAATGGGAAACGTAGTATGCTTGCACAACGAAAAAGACAAGGTAAATGTGGAAGAGAAACGTCACCTAACCCTCCCTTCCCTACCCTACCCCCGCCCCCATCGTAACGACTGCTGGCACCAAAACTTGAACACAAACATGGGGGGCAAATTAATCTGTCACAGGCAAGGTATTCACCACTACGCGTAACGGAGAAGGCACAGAGAATAAAGACGGTTTCCTCTGCAACGTAGCTCGAGGTCTGTTTCAGGTTTCCAGACGTGTTGTGTGTGCAGAGAAGTAAGAGAATGGACGCACGGAACCCTCAATAAACTTGAATCGGAAGAAAATCTTGACCTCTCCCTGATCTCGTCGTCTTCATAATTATTACCTGTTCTTTGGATCGGAACGATAATAGGACCACTCTCCGCCGCGCTCTGTATCATTCATGGTTTTTTTTTAACAACGTAAAAAAAAAAAAAAAAAAAAAAAAAAAAAAGAAAAAAAACCAAAAAAGAAAAACTCACCAAACCACTCGAAGAAACCCTACCAGACTTCGCCTGAACCATCTTCCAAGTCGGATCTTCTTCCTCCCTCCTCCCCCTCCTCCTCTTCCCAATTTCCTTCCTCACAACCGTACAATACCCAGCCAATAAACCAGCTAACAAACCTTGAATACCCATAACCACACTCTCCGCAACTTCAACTCCCAATCTCCATTTCGCATTCACTTCTACGGCAAGAAAGAGGTTGGGACCGTTCAAGATGTCTTGTGTGTTGATGGCGAAAGATAAGAACCAGAAGATGGAGAGAGCGTAGGCGGAGATTGTTCCTGGGGAGGTGTAATATCGAGGATATTCGGATTCGGATTCGTCGATGGAGTAGGTACTAGTACTATAGTCACGGTGGCCCGGGTGATCTCTCGGAGTCGGAGTCGGAGTCATCGTCATCGTCATCATACTCTCAACCACCCCTTCTTCTTCCTGTCTCCTCACAGTATAAACCCAACTCCAAACTCCAACGACAAAATGAAAAGAGAGAGTGAGAATGATAGCTGCGATACCTAACCCTTCCACCTCTCTATCTCTATTAAGAAGAGAAAGCACCAGTGCTGGGATCGTGAATAGGACAGAGAGAGAGATGAGTGTGGAGATGAGAGGTGGGAAGAGACGAGGGATTTGGATTTGGATGGATAGGGATAGGGATATGTATTGGACCATGATTTTTTTGTTTTTTTTTTGTTTTGGTTTATATAAACTTCCAGAATTCCAAGCTTCAAGCTTTTTTTAGTTTGGACGCGCCACTGGTCACTAGGAAACCTTGGAACTTTTCCTCGATACCGGAAAGAGGAAGAACGAAGAACGAAGGGGGAGGGAGAAGGAGAGGAAAGCCTGAGGGAGAAGACGAGGACGGGAGGAGGGGGGACCGGGACCTAAGTTACAACTCGCGAATCATCGAACCGTCCAATAGGTTTTATATATCCAAATCTTCCCTCCTTGTATGACCATATATGGAATTCTCTCAGTCATCGAGACGACGGTGAAGTGGACAACACTTTTGATAGAGATTTTTTACATAATGTATACTTATGTAATGCACAGTGGCGATCGATCGATCGAGTTGATCTGCCCGGCGAGGATGGGGTTAAGACGGACAAGTCACCAACAGACTGTCGTTGGGGAGGACTCGTTACAGGATCTTTTGAAACGATTAGTGTCCAAATGTCGCGGGGGGGGAGGAAGGGAATCGGGAGCGGAGGGGGACGGCGGGGCACATCGTCACGCGTCAAGTGTCACAAGTCAAGTTTTCGAGAAAGCCCTTTTACATAATTTAGGACGAAAAGAAACGCGTGTCCTAAAAAACGCGTCCAGTCGCGGATCGGGGTGACAAGTGTGACAGATGCTTCGTTCCTTTCTACTGGAGCTAGTCAGAGTCATCTTCGACTTCCTTATTACTTGATAAAAAGGTCATCCAGAATGGCGTATTATTTCCGGACCCCCTTCCTTTTTTTTTCGTTCGTTCCCTTTCTTTCTCCTTCTCCTCCTACCCCCCATCGTTTTGGCCCAACTTTCTGACCTTCAATGTCTCCCATTGACGATACGTGCGCCTTTTTGTTTTGTTTTCCCTTTCCCTTTTCCTTTGCCCGATGCTTTCGACCGCTCAATCGAACCCTGTGGCAGTTTTGGTGCTGCTTACATTGGAATCGTCGTCGCCGGTTTTCTCCTTGGAGGTTCCTTTTTTTTCAAAGCCTCAAAGACGGGTATCTCTAATTCTCGCTCGCTATCCTAGTTTCTGGCATCCAAGCTTGGTATTATTTCACGCATCAAAAAGACAGATGGCCTCTTTGCTCTCTGGTACGGTTCAACTCCCCCCCTTCCCTTCCCTTCCTCCCCTTCTGATGGTGACCCGATGCTCCATGATAGGTCGCCGCAGTAGTCGTCTTCGACGTCGTTCACCAAATTCTCATCACTCATACCGGTAATTGATTCAATGGGAACTTTGCTCATTCCGCGTATTCAATTCCCCCTTTTTCCAACCTGATAGGGTACATCTACCTTATCACTTGGTTTGAGGATCCGAAAAAACTCGTTACGATCGTTTGGTATGTTTGTGATGTTTGTGATGTTATACTACGAAGACGTTTTTTTTTTTTTTTTTGATTCCTTTCTCCGCAGGAGTCTTTTGGTAAGTTGGCCACAACTGGGAATTTTTCTTTTTCTTCTTTTCTTCTTTTTTTTTCCGTTCAAAAGCTGATTGCTTTTTTTTTTTCTTCACTTACTTACTTTAGGTCGAGGTTCTCTTCAACGTACGTCGACAGAAAAAAAACTTTTTTGGAACGGGAGATCAACTGATCGATCTGATCGATGGGTTCGTTATCCGAATCCTTTCTAGGGTTTGACCGCATTCAGCGTACAATCGTTCGTCTGTCTTTTTCTTTCACCTAGACTTTGATCAATACCTGACGACCCAACCCTTTTTCTCTGGCAGCAGCTTTTTGACGTATCGTATTTGGAAACGCAAGTCAAAAAACTGTTTTTTTTTTTTCTCTCGTTATCGTTTTCAAGTCCTGTTAGTAACTGGAATTACCTTTAGTGAGCGGAACAAGGATCTGGCTTCCTGCAGGCGTGGTGAGTTCTTAGGGAGGGGGGGGCGCGTGGCAAAGGCTCACAGTGTGCGGATTTTTTTTTATTTAGGTATTGTTTGTTTTTGGTGAATTCGGTAACTTAGTTCCCTTTTCTACGACTTGAGGTTCTGGGAAGGACTAAAAGATAAAAAAAATCTCCGTTTTCTTCTTATCTTTGAAAGCATGTGTCACTGGTTCGTATTTTTTTTCCAGTTTTACGGTCCCAAGGCTTTTTTTTTTTTTTTTTTTTTTTAGAACAAAAGGGCTGATTCTCCACTTTTTGCTTTTGCTCTTATTACTTAGCTTTTGCGATAATCGCGTACGTTGCTTTTTTTTTTTTGCCTAATTACTATTACTATCACTCCCGTGACACTTTTGCGGTTCAAACCTTGACCGACTTGGTTTTCTCATTGCAGTCTCTTTCGTGTAAAGACGTTTGAGCAATTGGCTGCTGAGCTCAAGGTGAGCTTCTTTCATTCGCGCTGGAACCTCGTGGCCTGTGTCCCTCTCTCTCTAATAAACGACTTTCTACCTATAGGGACTATCGATTACTGTCAACGCTCTAGCTGCGGCTGGAGACTTGATGATCGCTGGTATTTTGACGCTGCTGTTGCAAAGATCTAAAACTGGATTCCGAAGGTGAGCTATTTTTGTTATCGTTCAAATCGGGTTGTGGTTTGATGATTGATGATCGTGTTCAACCAACTTGAAAGGTCCGATACGATGATCAATAAGCTTGCAAGTATTTTCTTTCTTTTTGTTTTTGTTTTGTTTTTTTCCCGAGGATTCTGATTAATTGAATGATCGCGATTTCTTCTTACACTTGGGACTTTTGTAGACGCTCTTTGCTGTCAATACTGGCGCGTTGACTAGGTAAGTAAGGTGTTTAGTTTAGTTTGGTTTGGTTTGGTTTGTTTGCGGTTTCGTTAGCTGATGGGTATTACTTTTTTTTTTTTTGGTACTTAGTCTATGTGCTGTCGCGTCTCTCATTTCGGTAAGTGGGGGGGGGCCGGGGGGCCACTCTTCAATCGATATCGACAGATAACTGATTCAAAAGAGTTTGTTCAGATCCTCGCTGCACCAAATACATTCATCTATATCTCGTTTTTCTTTTCTATTGGAAGATGTGAGTTTACTTTTTTTTTTTCTTTTTTTGTCGGGAGGGTTCGACTTTTTGATCTGTTTCCTCCCCCCCCCCCCCCCCCCGCGCGTCGTGGCTTACTATTAGTGTACACCAATTCGCTTCTTGCCACTCTCAACGCGCGCAAGATGATTCGAAAAGCAGCGGATGACCTTCAAACGCATACGACGACGATGATGTCGGAGTGTCACGGTAATGAGGGACTCGAGAATAATGATGATGATGATGATGATGTCGATGTTGAAGAATACGAGAATGGGGATGGTGAAGAAGAAGCTAAGAGGCGGTCCGATGGACTTGGTGAAGATAGTCCTAGTGGGGTAGCGAGAAAGGTAGCGAGACGCAGGAAAAGAGTACGTGCGAGTACTAGACGTCGAGCTGAATCCAGGGTAAGTCCGTTCATTGTTACTAATGGGGTGTTTGCCAGGCTGAACCCCGCTTCTTGTTCTTTTTTTATTTATTTTAATTTTAATTTATCAGTTGATATTCCATCGGGCGAAAAGTTTTACGTTTGGAACGACTGGGAACGATGGGAGTGGCAGGAATGGGACCGGGAATGGGATGGGAAACAACATTGATATTTCGATCCAGGTTGATACTACAAGAGAGTATATCTCTGATGGGAGAATTGGATATCGCAAGTCGCTCGTTCAGGCTCATCATCATCATCATCATCGTCAGGCGGATATGGCAGTTCTTCGTTCGGCCCCAGCGTCTTTGTCCGATATTGACATGGACTCGGAAATACTAGGGCGAGACTCGACTCGGATGACGACCACAGAGGTGGAGGATGGTGATTATCGGTTTATGGAGGAGGAAGAGGAAGGCGGGGATCTGGGTGAGGTTGGTGATTATCAGTTTATGGAGGAGGAAGAGGAAGGCGGGGATCTGGGTGAGGTTGGTTTGAGTGATTCTATGGCGCGGAGCGTGAGTTGTTCTGGTTGTTTTGTTCTTCTTCTTCTTCGAGGGAGGGCTGACTTTTCTTTTTTTTCTTTTTTTTTTTGGTTCTAGATCAAAAGTTTTTTGAGTATTACTACTGGGAGCGGTGGTCACATCGAGGGTCACGCGGTTTGAAGGGGGGGGGGGGGAGGGGATTGAAGGAAGTGTTTTGGTCCTTTACTTTGTTTCTTTTCTTGATCCATGTTTTCAATTGTTGTACACTCTTGTTCCCTCAGGCTCCTCCGATTCTTCGTTTCTCGTAGGTACTAAAAATTATTTACCGATCGCGGGTCTCTATATCGCCCCCCTCGGAAATCTCTTGGACTTTTGACCTGCTCTTCTTCGTGCAGATTCGCTTTGTTATGGAGAATAGAAAATGAACCATTGTACTCCCTATTTTCTTATGCTACTTTTCCTGTTGAACGAGTCGGAGGATATCTCAACATTCCCATGCAGCCCATGAAGATATGCATATTAGGTATGTATCGGAGTATATATACATTCAAACTATTGCAAACCCTGGAATCATTACTGGATGTGCTCACTCTGTCACAGCCGAGCGACCTGCAGTCCCGCAACTACTCTCCATTTCCTCTTCTTCCTGACGTAACCTCTTTTCAGCAGCTTCCAAAGCTCGTCCCCGGCGATCTTCCGCAGAATCGGCGAGTAGCGACATCGCAGTACTTCCAGCACTTGTAGTACTAGTACCGCCGAGAACTTGTGAAAAAGAATCCAGTTGAGTCATCGACGGTCCCTCGTATACATCTCCAGAATAACCAAGTACATTCGTCCCAGATTGAACCGAAGATTCGTACGCCGCTACCTCGCGGTTAAGTAAGGAATTTAGCTCCTTGAACTGGCGAACAAAAAAGTTTTTTATTTATTTCTGTAAACCTCAAGGACACTAGAATATGCACGTACATTATTATCGTGATCACCCCATACATTATGTGTCAATTCATGGCATAGAACTCTGCGAACTTCTTTATATGTCCGAAACCCATCATACCGATCCGTCCTTAACCGAAGCTTGATTTGTTCGCCGGCGTTTTGATTGAGCCCAAGGAGCTCTGGATGTTCATGTGGAGCGAGTTCTGTGAGGATCCCAACGGCGAATTTATGCTTCTGCATAACATGATGAATAGCCGGATCATTCGAAAGCCGTTCAAGTAAATTGAGAGCGGAAGACGGATTTGGTAAGTGTGGTAAGGGTACAAGTTTGTGAAATCTGTAGTTGAGATCTTCAGCTGTGGCTCTTCCAGTCGAGTGGAGCTGAAGCAAGGATTATGTCTTTTTAATACTAAATCGAAAGAAAAATAGTTTTAAAGCACCTTTGTGGGCCCCTTTCGAGCGCGCTCCCTCATTATTCGCTCCCTCTTTTGCTGTTCATTCTCCACGGCCTTCATACCGTCCAATTCCTTTGGCGTAGTGCCAAGCATCTGGATCTTCATCCCATCCTTCAAACCAGCCTCTGTAATTGTTATCTGGTCGTCCAGGCTCTTGTTGCTTTTGCCTTTGTATAGCAGTTTCTGAAACGATGGGGGCGTAGAGGTTAGGTCTTCGAGCTTGCTTTGAAGAAGAGCCAATGTGTCATTGGGAAGGACGGAGAGCGAGTAAGCTTGGCCACGATGAGAGATGGTCAGGTTTATCGACATGGATGATGAGAGGAGAGGAGAGTAATAGAGGAAAGGCGTCAGCCCCAAAAGATATGAGATGAGTAAGCAAATTACTCGGCGACATTACACAGCTTGACCGAGTTCTACAAAGTAATCGAATCTTAAGCACCTCTTATATACTGAACGAAACCAAGTATTGTTAACAAACCAAGAAACTATCGAATCGCCGTTCAATCCGGATCGGAGTCCTCAAATCAACCATTTACAGAACTTAGACAAGTAATCGATACTGGCCCCTCCCAATAACTGGTTACGGCAAACAGAACACACAGAAGGTTTGCGTTCAGCAAGGCTTTGCATTGCTGCATTATTTTGGCCGGCGTCTACGGGTTACTGCTTCCTCTTCACACCAGCACGATAACCTCCGAGTCTTCCTGCTCGGACAAAGACAGTATGCGCGATACCGCCATGCTGTCCCGGACCTTTGATCCTCTTTCCATAGCCTGAATATCGCGACGAGCTAGCCTAAGCCCAAGGCTCTTGCCCATATAACACGACTCTAGCTAGATCTCTCGCCTCTCGAGCCCCGTGACCAACACCGCCACCGGTAACTTCAACCCGGTTCAACCTTCTCCCCCCGCTCATCACGTCTCAAAAGAGACTCCTCATAATTTGTGTCAGAGTCCGTCAAGCGTAGTTTATGTCATAAACTACGCTTGACGGACTCTGATGCTTTTCGCTCTGGAACACTTGAACAGAAGAAGAAAATTCTGATACAGGATTTGAATGGGATGGTGCGGGAGGTCCAAGTCGAGTGGTTTTTAGAGAACGTCTTGCCGGACTTTGACTTCGGAGCTGTCGTGCGGGAACTGCGAAAATCCGGAATGATCACTGCGAGTGAGTGGAAGGCATTTCCCAACAATCCCAAGGATGATCCTCGTCATGAAACCAAGGTCTATAGTCAATTGAACTCGGTTTTCGATGCGGTTATAGAGACGACAAATTCCTTGTATCCTGGTCAAACTCAGCAATTTTCGCTCGTTATGCTGCCGGATCGCCCAGCGTCCTCGGAAGGAACCTTGCGAACCGAGCCTGATGCGACCTTTCTTTCTACCAACATCGCTAGAGACCTCAACGCAGACGAAAAGAAGGTCCCTTACAGTTGGTACGATATCGCGAATCCAGCGGAATTCAAGAAAGACCTCGAAAGCTGTATAAAAATCCGAAATATGGCAAGTCTATTGACTGTTCTTTTGCTTTGTTCATGCCTTCTGAGCCCCTGTTGCAGAACGTAGCCCCAAGTCGTCAGTAGCTTGCAGTTTATCATGACCGTCGACCCCCTCCGTCGCTTTTCGTTCGGTTGGACTATGCAAAATCGCGACCTTCGCTTGTGGTTCGCGTGCCGTGGAGTCATCTTTGTTACCGAGGCTGTCGATGTATTCAGGGTGCGTAGTATCCCCATTTTTTCCTCCAGTGTTATTGAATAACTGTGCAGGACCCCGGCACACTTGTACACTTCTTCGTGTCCATTGCATTCTCCTCGCGTACCGCGCTTGCCAGGGATCCGACCATCGAGGTCTCCAGTTCTTCTTCACCCCGACAGTACACAATCACCGTCAATGGTCAAAGGTTCACCACAGTTAAAAATCTCGCCGATTACTCCGCCGACAGTCTCATCAGCCGCGCTACCCGGGTATGGTTGGTGAAGGATGAAGAGGGCAAGGAGTCCGTCTTAAAAGACGTCTGGATGGACACAGATCAACTTCCGGAGCACGAGATTCGTGACAACCTGCTCAGAGACGTTTTAAAGGAAAGACGATCATCGGACATTGTCAAATCATATGCTCACAGTACGGGTCTCCAAGCGGATGAAGATCGACGATATGGACGACACCACCCCTCGCATGATGAACGAGCAAACTCCTATCACCTTCAGTGTCTTTGACCTAGCTATCGAGATGTCCGCACCCTCCAGTTCTCGGAGTTCACATCCGGGTGAATCTACATCCCAAGCCAACCGGTCCGAAACTTCCAAACTCACTCCCGGCCAGATGCAGATGGAGGGTCCCCAGAAACTCACTTTACGCTCGAAGTATCACTATAGAATCGTGTTCGAAGAGCACGGGACGGACCTTTATGGTGAGATGAGCTTGCCCAACGTATTCAAAACACTATCTGACCTGGTAGATGGTACATTGCTCGATACCGAGAATGTCCTAACGCATGTTAACCATTTGTATAGCTCTCGACATCATCCATACCAGCGGATGGGTGCACAGAGACATCAGCTGCGGGAAAGTCTACTGGCTCCACGACCTGGTCAAAGGTCCTCGGGGAATCATTGGCGACTTTGAGTACGCAAAGCGGTGTGACGATCAAACGGAACATGAGAAACGGACGGTAGAAACTGACCCTTTCTTCCATGCCGGTGACGATGCTGAATATACCTCACAGGGAACTCCCGGATTCATGGCTTACGAAGCCGCCCTCCAACGGTTCGAACATATGGATATCTGAAAAGCACTTCTTAAAGGTGCTGGTCCTCCAAAGCAGGCCGTTTTTTGCTCACAATTCTCTGCACGATTTGGAATCCCTATGGTGGCTGCTTGTCTATATCCTTCTCCATAGGGACAACAAGGTTCAGGCCGCCGCAGGACTTTGGGATGCGAAATCGCAACGCCAGCGCCCTCTTCAAAACCGGCCCTGAATCTGTCACTCGTCCTCGTTTGCGCCCGCATTTCGAGTGGCTCAAACACTCGCTCTCCGCTTGCTTATTGCGTATCTTAATGCAGAAGGTCCTTATACAAACTTTGACCCAAAAGAGTGTATGATCCACAATGAGTTTCGCTTACTACTCACTGATGAAACGACTCTCGAGGCCATCAAAGGCATCGATCTCACGCCTGTTGTGAGAGAGTCCGTGGCTCCGAATAGCGCCGCGGCCGAGAAGCGAAAGCAACCTCCCTGTGACGAAAACGACGTTCTTCAGAAGCGCAAACCCAAGAGATTAAAGTAAGTCTTGTTACGTTGTTTTCCTTCTATTCTGCTGCTCAACGATCATCAGGGATGTTCCAGATACCCAATAATTTATACCCAATAGTTTACCTGACTGTCTCGTGCTTTACTTGATTTCGCTTTGTCTATGCTTGTACGCATGTACGCATGTCTATGTCACGCGTCGAAAGTGTGGTTCTTTTTTCAGATCACCATAGCGTTTGTCAATTTGTAGCTTGTTCGATGAACAGCCCCAGAACACTTGACTGTGAGCACAGAGTTCGATGCTCATCGTTATCATTAATACTCAATTATTATCTGACGTCTCGGACGGATATGTGTATGGTTTGAGGTAATAAAAGAGTACTATGAATGCACCACCCAAATGACAATAATCGCCGCCATTGCAACGATTCGCTAATCCATCAGCCTTTTTATAGACAGTGTCGGAACTACTCTTTAAAAACATTTGTACTTTATGTAATACTGGGGGAACTGAGGACTCACAGCAAGAAACAAAAGAGATCTACATAGACCAAGTGTCTAACCTTCTTTCGGATGTCAAATCCAGAAACGACAGGTACCGTGCCAACATGGTACGATCCACAGCGCTCCTTTTCAAAACATCGTTCATTCCAGCGGTCATTAGAGCTGCACGTGTATTCTCAGTCCGAAAATTGGCCATAAACTCTTGCACCTCCCATCGAGTTTTTACCTCGATAAACTTTCTCGGTCAACACCGGCAAGAGAGGCGCCATCATCAAGTCTTGGGTATCACCAAAACTTGAGAGTCGTACCAGCCATTCGTCGTACGAAAGCACCGCAAGTTGGATTCCGAGAAGATCATTTATCTCCTGAAAAAGATCTGTCATGTCCATCGACGACGAGGTCGTCGCATCATTATCGGGGGTGATGTGAAAGACTTTCCCCAGATTCTTACTATTCGACAGGGAGATGGACAGAATGGCTGAACAGGCGTAATCAACGGGTAATAATTCTTTCCGCTGATTAGGCAGATACGGATAAGCTCCCATGTTGATGCAATCTACCACGAGACGAGCCATAAAATCATCTTGGTTGCCGATGCCCGTCTCGCTGTGACATAGAACGAAACCGAGTCTGTGGATGGCAATAGGAAATCCTTTACGGATCAGTGTTTGGACCATCATGTCTGCGACCCATTGGCTTTGTCCATAGCCTGTCTCATAAACGATAGAGTCGATGTATGGATCGAGTGGCTGGTCTTCAGAAATCTGTGACTCCTTGAGGAGACCAGTAGGACCAAAGGCTGCGATACTCGATATGTAATGGAGTGCTTTTGGTCGGCCTGTCGCAGCAAGCTCTAGAATGTGTAGAGTGCCAATGACGTTAGCAGGGCGATGGATAGTGTAAGGCTGGTTATAGTTGACTTGCGCTCCAAGATGATAAATGACACTTGCCCATAACCCGAGACTTTCAAAGGAATCCTGGTCGAGTCCCAATCTGGGTTTTGAAAGGTCGCCGAGGACCGGAATCAGTTTTGAAAGATGGGCATCATTCGTCATGGGATCCTGTAGTAGATTGTATTTAGTCAGGTTGGCTAGAATGCGCTGTAGACCTTGCTCTTCGGTATCTGCTCGGACCAAGCACTTTATAACCCGTGCGGCAGGTAGGAGAGGAGGTTGTGAATCAGAAAAGCACCAATAAACCCAGTTGCTCCCGTAACGAATACCCTTCCCTCGTTTGCCGATGTCCAGTCTGGACAACTTCCATCTGGTAAGGCGAGGTTCTGAGCAAGCATGACGTCCGATAGCCACTGCTGCTTAAGATTATCTATATCATGCGCACCTCCTCCTTGAAGCAGCTTATCCATATGGACAGCAAGCCGCTTCAAAGTGGTATATTCGTAGATGACGCTTGCCGGTACAAGAATTCCGAAAGCCTCCCGAGCATGAATGGTCATGGACGCTACATTCAAGGACGTCGCGCCTAGTTCGAAAAAGTCGCTGTCGGACTCGATATCTTCAGGTGTAACGATCCCAATGATATAGCTCCAAATGAGCTTCAAAATAATTTCCATATCCTCTCGGAGCATGTCGCGCCTGTAGCGTGATATTTTTTTCAGTGAAGACGTCTTGATTTCTAAAAAGGATCATGTATTTGCTTACCTCCGAAATTCTGCTAGCTTATCCTGAAAGTCGTCTCTCTCATCACCTTTGTGCAGGAGAAGCTCGAGCGCTCGTCTATCCATCTTTCCATTTCGATTTAACGGAAGGGAGTCCAGAACCACTATCCGAGGTATCATGTATTTGGGCAGATTCGATGTCGCCTGGCGAAGTAGAGTTTGTACATTTTTCGTCCTCGGATTCTTCATTGTGACTGCAGCAACAAGCGAAGCCGTGGAACCGTCTGGAGATGGGAGTTTTATGGCGGCCGCAGACACAAGGAGACCACTACGCATCAAGTTCTTCTCGACGATGTCAAGATTGACTCGATATCCGCGAATTTTTACTTCGTTGTTAAGGCGAGCACGCCAGACTAATTCTCCATCTGCTTGTCTCTCTACAAGATCTCCAGTCAGGTAGACTCTCATCCGTTGACCGGGGAACCGTTTGTTGGGGATTAAAATGAATGACTTGTTGGTTTTTTTAATATCATTGAGGTAGCCACGAGCTAATCCGGCGCCCCCAATAGCAAGCTCACCACTACCTTCACCCTCTATTTCCTCTAAAGAATCATTGAGAAGGTAGAGGTCGGTATGCATCAGGGGTTTACCAAGTGGTAAGCGTCCTTTATCTACATCGTCCATGGTCACCACATGGACTGTAGCGAATACCGAGAATTCGGTGGGACCGTAGGCGTTAATGAGACGCCCTGGAGGACCATTCCGAGTTTGAAGGACCTCCTTGACTGCCGAAAGACTAGCAACCTCTCCCCAAAGTATACCGTGTCGCAGGAGCTGAATGCCAATGGATCTGCACGAGATACGACATTGAACAAGCTGCTCGTGATAAAGAGCGCCGTTACCGAATTTTCTCTCAGAGCAGAGACAAATCGATGAGGATTCAGAAGTAGATCTCTGGCAAGCACCGCAATGGTACACCCGTCAATCAGCGAGACCCATATATCCAGAATTGAAGCATCGAAGGAAACGTTGTTGATGTGCCCAATCATCTGGGGACGTTTCGAAATGGATGCGGTGGTGCCAGTGGGGGTCCAGAGATTTTGCAGTCTGGTGATACCCTGAGCGAGAATTTGAACGGCCTTGGGTACACCAGTGGTGCCCGAAGTAAAATAAATGTGGGAGCGGTGCTCCTGAGCTACCTGGATAGGAAACTTGGCTAGGATAGGGAACGAAACTACTTCCAGCTGTTCTTCCATAAGCTTGAGTAGCGTATCGTTCCCATTCAATACCATGTTATACTGAGCGGAGCAACGTCCACTATTGCGCGTGTCCGAAATGAGATATTTGGCACCTGCGGCCTCAAGTCTGCTCCGTATCTCACCATCGGCAAGATCAGGGTCCATGGGAAGCACTGTTCCCCCGGCGTACAAAATTCCAATCTGTGCGACAATGTGTTCGATCCCTGGGCAGGTAAGAACAACGACAGGCCCTTCGACGGGGAGATTTCGGGTAGATAACTGGGAAGCAACCAATCTAGCATAGAGATCCAGCTGCGAATAGGTAATACAACGAGAGTCTTGAATAATGGCTGGCTGGCTAGGCCGTGCAAAAACTTGTTCAATGAACCTTTCTGTAAGAACAGGAGAAACGGCTTTCAAAGTATAACCCATAAAAGTGAGGTTTTGTTGTTGAGGACGGAGGCCAATGACGGCTTTTTATTCATTTTTATTTTTCCAGACACGACGGAACTTACAAAAATTTCATACCTCGACATATCCTGAGATACAAGGAGGCAGGGTAGTTGGTTTTAGAATCGGAAATACAGTCCTTTCGGATCCTGGCGGTTTGTTTATTATCATGCTAGCAGACCGCAGACAAAGAAAAAAGTACTAGACAATCGGGTCTCGTCGTCGAAAAAACAACGAGAATGACTCACTCGTCATCACACAACTAGGTCTCCTCTCCTATCATCAAGCTTTTGCTGGCTTCATCGTAAACCAAGAACCGCACTCGAATCGTTATGCATATTAGGTTTTGTGCATATTAGGTTTGAAGGAATTCCGCATATGACCCAGAGGCTATAATGATTACGAACCGCGATTAACGAGTCTACCGAGTTTTACTACCTATACCCCCAGAGATCCACGAGTCTTCGAAAAACATGAACAGTGTTGTCGCCGATCAGAAAGTGCTAGCAGAAGATGCGTGAGTTACGGAAAAGCGTGCGTCAAAGATCTCGACCGAGAGGAAAATGGGCTCCATGTGAAGATTCGGGGGGTGCCTTCCAGAAAATAAGGAGGAAGTGTAAATAAACATAGGCGTGGGGTCCGACTGGAGAATACCGCGGTCACGACAGGTGCGTATACATGCCTTGGGTATTCAGATGTTATTTCTTATACATACTCAGCTTCGGGAAATCGAGGTGTATATTTTTACGTTCAAGAAAACATATTGAACTTCCCTCTTTTGCATTTGTCGGGCGGGTAGGCCGCTGCTAGAAGCATAAAGAAAAAGAAAGAAACAAAAAGAAACTTCCACACCGTGCTCGGTGCGCTCGGCGAGGATGACCTATATATATGTATAACCCGTGGCTCGAGTGTTCTCCAATATAATAGCATCGGGAACATATGCGTCGTGCGTACGGGTCATATGAAGCAAGCGGGAAACAGGTTGAACGCTCTGGACTCGGCTTTCTATTTTGGATGACAATTCGGTGAATTTTTTTCCGATCTAAACGAACCAGGGACCTGAGGTGAGTGGGTTTGAATTCGAATCTTGAAGCGAGCTGTCTTCCCCAGTTATAATGTTTCACACACAAACCCCAGCGGCTGCTCAAGCGTAATTAGTCAGACGATAGCTATGACACTAGGAGGATAAGTTCGTACCATGCCCGAGTAAAAGAGGAGTAAAAGAGCTAGCGTTCTCGGAAGAGTCGGATTGGGCGAAACGTTCCGTCATCGTCTGTTGATTTATACCGTGACTAATCCGGGCGGCCCCGGGACGTAAGATGCGAGGCTCAGCGCCTCACGTGTAGGGCGTACAAATCTGTTAATCCCGGCTTTTGCGTTCAACTGCACACATTTTATCATAAATCGCTTCTATAACTATAACCCTTCATTAGGTATATCCGGAAGCTCTGTTCCCTTCTTCCAAAAACGCCCACACAGCTTTCTGTTTCAATCCCTGCTCCTTCCAATCATCTACGCTCTTGGGGAACAGCTCCAAAATACTCTCCAATGATCCATCATGGGATGCTACGAGGAAAACATCGGATGAGCCTCAATCTCTGCAAGTTTTTCCTGAGATACACGTGCGCTCGTTCGATCGGCATACGTGGAATGTTCAGGTATATCCAAAATGGGTTTCGACAAATCAATTTGTTTGGGCAAATGGGTGAGCAGTAGTTCTCCGGGACATGCAAAGTGTTTGGTTAAATGGACGTTTGGTCGAAGTTGTCCTACATGGTGGCATGTGTCTGCTCCCAAAAGGACGAAAGAGGAGGATTTTACGCGAGCGAGTCCTACAAGATGTCCAGGCCAGTGCTATGATCCCCATATCGTGATTAAGCGGGAGGTGCATTGGCAACGGAAGTCGGAAGACTTACCCCGGGCATATCGAGGAGATAAAAGCTTCCGTCCCCGAAGAAATCGTGGGCGGCCGTTCCTCCAATGGTAAGACCATCCTTGTCCAAGTCTAACTCTACAACCTCTCGCCCGCTATGAGCAACAAGCCTTGTGAGTCAAAGCCATCACACACAAATACGATATACTACGTACGCGTAATCACTTTCAATCAGTGCGGCATCGGGTACCTCAGGATAGACTCTTCTGTCCGTGCCTTTTCCTATGACTAGTTTGGTGGTAGCAGGCCACAAAGACATATCGCCTGGACACAACACCCCAATTTCAGACAATGTCATAACTCGGTTGGAAAAAAATTCTTATAACTCACCGGTATGATCGAAATGTGAGTGACTAGCCACAAGTTTTGTCAGGCAAAATCCTCCAAATTTCAAATCGTTGGGGTTAACACACGCACCTCCAGACAACCGTATCAATCTCGTTGAGAGATATACCCCCAGCTTGTAGTTGTTCGGTTATATCATGCTCGACCCGGATATCGAAGCCCCCATGAGCGAGCATACCCTGCATCGCAGGCGCGAGTTTACTAAAGTCTTTCATTGGCCCAAGATCAAACATGATTTTTCGTTTACTATCGTGGTGCTCGATGAGGAAAGCATAGGCGGGTACGTATAACTTCTCCTTGCCCGGATTAACAGGATCGATGAAAAGGGGAGCAGGGATGCTGCAGTTTGGTGCACCAACATCGAACGCTTTCACGCTGACTGTGGAATTAGATTTTGGAGGATGAAAGTTGACCATTTTTTTTCGGGGGAGGTGGGGGGGGGTTGGAGGAAAGCAAGACAAAAAAAACAAGAGATCAAAAAATTTTTTTCTTAAATCCGTATTTATTTCTGCATTAACAATGTCTTCGGTGAAACCGCCGGTCATGAAAATTTATCTATCTGTGACGGAACGCGCGTCCCTACTTTGGAGGGGTGTACCTGACTTACCCCACCGTTTTTTTTGTTTGCATGCGATCATCTCTCCGTGAAACAAAGATGCGTTCAGTGGCGGGTTCGGGTATATAAACCTCGGAATAGGTTCACCTTTCTTGTAAAGATGTTTTCTTCACTGGTAAGATCCTCACGATATTTCGACAGGACTCGCGAAATAGAGCTTTGGCTGCCTTTGAAAGGGTCCCACGACTTCATGAAAGCGCGATTATTCGGACTAAATGGGATAAGCGCATTGTATTCTCCCCTCGCCGCTCCGTTTGTCATCAACTCATTTTATCATTTGATCCTCTTCCAGCTCGGACGTTTTTTCCACTAAGGCCTAAGGCCTATGGCCTCGTTCCTAACTCAACTCCGTCTTGTCTCTAAACGTTTCATCTGACAAAGATGAGCCACATACTAACTCATGATCAATCATCCCAGTAAGACCTAAAACGAGTTGTTAACGATGTCCAAGCCTTCCCGCCAAAATCCCTGGCGTATTCGCAAGGAGGATCTGCTTAATAGCCTCATCTGATCAATTCAAGTTGTTGGTGGCGTTGAACGAAAGGATATAAGTAACCGGCCAGCCCCTAGTAGCCCCATTGAGTTACATACGCGTTTCCGATTGGGAATGTACTTGGCTCCTCAGAGTAGAATTACCATTCGGGGTATAATGAAAATTGCAGGAGCAGCTAAATTCCAAGAGGATAGACGGATGTTCTACTAAAGAAAGATGACGGAAATCCTGTTGATATATCAACTTTTGTGAGTTCGATCGTCACTCACCTAATAACAAAAATTGAATGGTGTCAGAGAAGCGGGCGATCCAGGTACCTTATGCCGAGTGCGTAGAGTCTTCCGTCCTCGAGTCCTCACAGAGAGGTTCTGGCTTCTCGGCAGACGGCAGACAAGATAGCCGAGGCGATGAGATGCCGACTTGCGGCAAATTCCCGACTTCCCGACTACCGGTCCGCCTTCCACCCCTTCTGATCATGACGTCAGGTTGTTTTTCGGAAAAGTTTTCCGGCCCGACATTTTCTTCCTCAATTATGTAAATCTTCGATGAAATTTCCGACCAATCCTCGGATCCCAAATATCAGAGGTCAAGTCTCTCTCTCGCCTTCTCGTCGTAGCCGATAACCAAAGATGCAATTTCATGATTCGGAACTTCCAGGGGGACCTAGGTCATAAGGCGAACATTGTAGGGAAACTCTGGATGCTAAAAGGTTTTGGAAATGAATGAGGTTTGTGTCGATGTTGGGGAAAAGATTTGGTGGTGACCGGCGTCACGGCGCTCAAGGGGACCAATTTTAGGATATGGACACTGTAGCTCGTCATCCGTGGATGGAAGAAAGTGCTGGAGCGTTCCCGGTCGAATCAATTTCGCTCGCTCGCATTTGAGTAGACAGAGCAAGCTCTTTTCCTCAACATCCTTCGGGTCTAGCGGGGAGGGAATTTCAACAGGCTCTTTATCTTTTGGTCGTTTCTTCTTCGCCGGTGGAATCACCGCATTGCCGCACCTGCCAAACTGAAAACATTATGTATCTCGAATTTTTCAAGGCAGCCGCGATTCAGAAGCACCTATATGGGATCATGATTTTGGGTGCTCTATCCAATCTCCGTCAAGCCGTCCAACGTCAACGCGTCAACAGTCAATATTCAATCGTTGGTCTTCCCTCATCGAGTACACGTATCAGTCAAAGAGTCTAAACCATCCGATAAAGAATACTTGCTGACGGGATTGAGAATATTCATGTTTTTGAATTAAATCCACAATTCATATCGATTGCCTGGCTAGCCCGTCTTTGTAGTTCAAAAAAGATAAAGTCGTTTTGTTTAAAAGCCTGATGGCAAGGCCTCAACCTCAACATTTTGAAACTACGAAGCCAGGCAAATCCGCGCCAAGATAAGATCTTATCACACCAATAGTGTTTTAGGCTCAGAAGAGGACGTACATAAATTGTGCCGAGGATATCCCAGTAGGCCTAAGTTCTACACAGAACACTACCTATAACCCTCAACCGAATGAATTTCATTCATTCTCCGAGGGCGTATAAGAGAGCGAACCAGAACTTTATTGTCCTGATTTGAGCGTCCCGAGCCCTGCATGCAATAAATATTGTTGCGGCGGTTGATCATGAACTACATTCCCGTGTGTGAACGGGGCTTGAAAGCAGTCAACGAACGCGAGAGCCCGGCCGTGAGCCTTTGGCTGCCATTTTCTCGGCACAACGGTCGGAAGTTGAGGGTCGTACGTGTCACCAGGCCATCATCCAATACGTCGGTTTGTCACGTGTAGATCTAAGTGCTACATAGTACACTGGCCATGAATACCGAGATCCGTTACTCTCAAAAGGTTTTTGAACAAATCATTCACGAGTCTTCCGACTCCCTTCCGACACTTAAATCCCTCTCCTTGGTAGCTCAATCATGGCATACTCCATCAAGGAATCATCTCTTTCGCACTCTCACCATCCAGGACATGGCATTTCACGTTCGAGACAACGAGGAATTTGCCCAAAGGACAGTGATGATGAATGAATCGCTGGATTTTATTTTGAAGGAGAGGCGGGTGTTGGATTGCGTGAAGGTTTTGAATGTTTCGAACGATTGGGTTGATGCAGGGACCAAATTTGCTGGTGGAGCCAACGAAAAGGAGGGGCAAAAAGCACCTACTAAACCACACCCCATAGTTCACCATCCATGGATGGACTAAGACGCCAGATATTTTCCTCGGAATCAATGTCACTCGCTTGCATTTGAATGGACGAACACAGTCACTTTTCTCAACATCCTCCGTTCGAGTACGACGGGTTTCAAAAAGATTGTTTTGATTGACCCCGTCGTTTCTTTTGGTACGGGGTCTTCTATGAATAATCCCTTGGACTGCCTACGCATCGTCGCGTCTTCACTAGAGACATTGTGTCTCTCGAACCTTAGAGCAGTAGAAGGGTTTCATGGAACATCGTTCCGCGATCACGACTCTGCTGCACTATCCAACCTTCGCCAAGCCCTCCACGAGTCAATCGCTGACAGACCACCCTCCAGGGAATCATCTATCGTATTGAAAAGACTATGTCTGCGTACGGGAGTTCTTCCAAGCAATCGGATGCTGGAAGTGTTGCTTTTCGAGAGTGTGAATTTGAATTTGGCGAGGTTGACATATCTCGCGATTGATAGTACAGCGATCGCGCTCTTGGCTGGGAGATGGCAGATCCTGCAGGGCGTAGAGTCTTTGACGATTTTTGATAAAGAGTGTACGTTTTTTCCGTCCTTGCAGATTGAACTTGGTACTGAACAGCCTGCTTGCTACTAGCTGATTATATGCCCAATGTTTGGGCATATACTAATAAATCTCGACCGGCACTTCCGGCTCTTAGGTTTTGCAGCTGATGGTCAAAAGGTGTGAGAGTATCATCACACTTTGTAGAGTTATTCTGGGGCCACTCGTTGTTGATGATCAAGTTGCGAGTGCCAGAACGGCTCCAAACGATAGTACTACTGCCATGGAATACCCAGGTGTTCAATATTACACCGCTTTTACAAAGCGGGCGCCACTGCTCGAGCCGGTATCTGAATATCCCCGAGTCGAGCGTCTGCACATAGAGTTCAGATTGGATTCCGCCAAGAAAAGCCCGGGAAAGGCTCATCTTACGGACTTTGTAGGGGCGGTGTCGGCGTTGGCATCGAGTCTGGATGCGACACTTTATTCATTTCTTGTCGATGGTGGAGGACCTGGAACGCTCATCACTGTAGATTTGTTTCCTGATTTCTTTCAGTACTTACCTCGCACGGCTGGGACGGGGAAGATTCGACGGATGAGGGGAGATAAGTGGTGGGATGTAAAATGCTGGTAATGGATACTGTACATACATCCTTTCTCCCAGTGATGACCGAAGTACCAGGATCTATATAATTCTTGCTAAATTTTCATCGCGTTTCGGCTGTGATGGTTGCATTGTAACAACTCGGCTAGCAGTTTACTGCGAAAAGCAGTTCGGTATCTCTTGGTTTTTCCATTAGAGCATCCAGAGCGGCAATCTTTACTGGATCCTATCGTACTTATCCTATTACCTATGGCTCAGTGGTTAGATACAACTGATTCATTAACTGATCACTGATGACCTACCGCACACAACGCGAATTAAGCGCCTGCACGTGCTTTGCACTGCTGCGCTTGAAGACGTGTAAGTCCTCGAATCGCTTCTTGCCCTCCAACCACCATGATCCTCAGATACCAGGCCGTGACGCTTTTGCTGTCACTGTTTGCTCTAACCTCTCTCGTATCCACCGCCGCAGGTCAAAGTCCCTCACATCAAATTACGACGTTCGAAAACCTCCCTGCTCGATTATTTTTCTTGGATGATACGTCTGTGCGTGGGCTCTTATCTTTCTGGAATCTTTGAGGCTGAAAATGGCTTCTCTTTTTTTGTAGGTTGCTTTCTATCACGACGCCGTTGAGGGGAGAGTTTACGTCTCACAAGACGAGGGTAAATCTTGGAATGCAGTGGAAAAAATACCAAAGGGCGACGCTGCTATGGTTATTCAGCACCCGGTCGATAAGAACTACGTGCGTGCATTTCCTCTTCCCTGTTGTTCTATCCCAGTCTAACACTGTCCCCGAAATTTGCAGATTTTTGCGCTGAGCCGAGGGACAACCCACTACCGATCAGACGACCAGGGAAAGACGTGGAGGACATTCGACATGCCTATCCCTCCGGCCATAATCGCAAGACCTCTATCCTTCCACTCGGACCCCAAGAAATACGGCTACATTCTTTACCAAGGCACATCCTGCGAGAAATTTGGCTGGGCGATCATCTGCCATGATGAGGTGGGTATTTCCCGAGTTCTTCCAGAAATCATGAACCCTCAATTTTGGCTATCTCTAATCAGACCTACTACACCAAAGAAGCCTTCGGCGACCCCCCCCAAAAGCTCCTCTCTGACACGACTCAATGCACGTTCGCTCACAGCAGTGCCGACTTCAAACACGAAGCTCATGAAGACCTCATCTACTGTGTTGCATACGATACACAGTCAGACAACGGTCGTCACTCCCTCTCCAGCAGCAGACTCTTCTCCAGCACGACTTTTTTCGAGTCCGATAAGAAAGTCGAAGCCCTTGGTATAGGAAAAAATGCTCGAGGTGTATTCGCGTTCGCTATTGTTTCCAAATTTGCGGTGGTGGCGTTGAAGGACCTCTCATCTACCAATCACGGAGACGTTCAGCTATACGTCTCCATTGACACTAAAACATGGGCCAGAGCGGAATTCCCCCATGCTGACTCGGCTAAGCTCAGGGAAGACGCCTACACCATTGTTGAATCAACCACGCACTCTCTCGGTGTAGACGTCGTCCTCCAGGGCCAAGGAGGTATTGGCACTCTTTTCGTCAGCAACTCGAACGGGACGTTTTTCGTTCAGAGTCTTCGGGACACCAATAGAAACGAGCAGGGTTTTGTCGATTTCGAGAACCTGTATGGGGTCGAAGGAGTCGGACTTGCGAATGTTGTGGCGAATGCCGCGGAGGTTGAAGGCCGGGGTTCACCAAAGTTGTTGAAGAGCTTGATTACATTCGATGATGGGAGCTCTTGGTCACCTTTGAAGGCTCCCTCGACTGATGTCGATGGTTCCAGAATCCACTGTGAAAATGACGACGACTGCGCCCTTCATCTATGGTCTGTAACCGCCCCACACAACTTTGGACGAATCTTTAGCTCCCCTGCTCCGGGATTCGTCATGGGCGTAGGGTCAATTGGCAAGACGCTGTTGCCGTACGAAGATTGCGATACCTTTTTGAGCACCGACGCGGGGCTGACGTGGAAGATGGTCAGGAAAGACGCACACAAATATGAGTTTGGTGACTCGGGAAGTATCATTCTTGCCGTAAACGATGAAGATGGTGTTAGTGAAGTTGTCTATTCGTTGGATATGGGGAAGAGTTGGTGAGTTTTTGTTTTATATTATTATTAGTTCACCTCTTCTGACTACTATTCACAGGAAAACGTACGATATCGGCGTCAAGATGCGAGCTCGCGCATTGTCCACTGTCCCGGACTCGACCTCGCAGAAATTCCTCCTCGTTGGGCAGGTATCAAGGAGAGACCAGACGAACGATATTGGGCGATATATCGTTGTCTATCTTGATTTTGCCGGGATCAGAACCAGGAAGTGCGACAAGGACAGGGATTTGGAACGGTGGTTTGCGAGGTCTGGAAAGTCAGATGCGGAGTGTCTGATGGGACATAAGGTAAAGAATATGTCTCTCTTCAGCTCTGAAAGAGTGAAAAAAAAAAACACTGCGCACACGCTGACAAATCAATAGCAATGGTATTACCGTCGCAAGCCAGACGCGGATTGTTTCGTTGGCGACAAGTTCATCGATCCTGTAGAGCACGAGGAGAAATGTCAATGCACGGATGCGGATTATGAATGGTATGGTTATCTACACACTATTAGCTTTGACTGAGGCTGATTATTTTCTTGCGCCAGTGACTTCAACTTCATCCGAGACGGAGATAAATGTGTCCCGGTTGGACCGGAACCTATACCTGCGGGCGTCTGCGTTCCGCCAGAGAAGACATATATGGGATCAAGCGGATGGAGGAAGATTCCTGGGAACACGTGTGTCGATGGAAACAAGGATGAAAAGGTCCAAAAAGATTGTTCCAATGGTCAGTCGCGTTTGTAGACTACTTGGTATTGAAGATGTTTAACGAGATCTTGCAGCTCAACCGAAGGAAGGGGAAGTCATTCATCGAACTGTGAGTTTTGCTGTGTGTTTTCGTGTTTGTGATACCTATGCTTATTTGTTTTATAGTTCCCATTCCCTGATCGATACCTCCAATATTCGTATTTCCGTGATAATCCAGTAACGCAATTTCTCTTCTCACTTGGATGATTCGTTGATGTAAATTATCCAGGTGATTCTCGTCCGCCTTGGGGATCACAGTATCTGGCAATCCAGCGACGAAGGATATTACTGGAATCAACTCTACCCCGACGAGCGATTCCTGTCGTTTTACCACAACCCTCACAGTTCTGATCGCGCCTATCTCATCACCAATGAGGCATACTTTTATACTACAACCGATGCTGGCAAGTCGTGGAACAAATGGCCTACGCCTGCACCTCCCAACACCTTCCGTGCTCCGGTCCTCCGTTTCCATCCAGACGCAGAGCGCCTGATCTGGATTGGAGACGTCAACTGTGAATCAGGGGGAATATTCACTAACTGCCATGCCGCTGCGTTTTATTCGAGGGACAATGGAAGGCATTGGTCTCCTATTGAAAAATATGTGGCGAATTGTGGTTGGGCCGTTGATACGAAGCTGAATGCGGATCCCACGGAGATTCTGTGCGAGTCTTATAA
Source organism: Collybiopsis confluens (assembly GCA_013368555.1). NCBI lineage: Eukaryota > Fungi > Basidiomycota > Agaricomycetes > Agaricales > Omphalotaceae > Collybiopsis > Collybiopsis confluens. The sequence goes on along the minus strand of JAACJN010000068.1, from coordinate 115,655 downwards.
GAGGAAGGAGGGCAATCAGAAGACCTTCCAACTGGACAATCCGCTAGAATTGGTCGAAGGGAAAGCGTACTATTCGGCGACGAAAAAATTGTTCGATCAGGTCGTTGGGTTTGCAAAGTTTTCAGAATATCTGGTCGTCGCGGAGGTAAGAGATATGTCTCTTCTTGTCGCGAGTGTTCTCCCCTTGGACTAAGCTGACTATTGGGTGATAGCTCGAGTCTTCTGGACGTTCATTGCAACTTCAGGTTTCACTTGATGGAGTCAACTTTGCGACTGGGCTGTTCCCGCCAAGTATACACCTTGAAACTCACGTACGTTATGCTCTCGTCTGATCTTCGGAGGTTGTACTGAGACGTGTCTTTTTCGTGGTAGGCCTACACTGTCCTCGAGTCTTCCACCGGCTCTCTGTTCCTTCACATGACGACGTTTGAATCCCCCGATCGTTACTGGGGAACCATCTTGAAGTCCAACTCCAACGGGACGTATTTCATTGTTTCGCAAGAGAACGTGAACCGGGACCAACGTGGTTTTGTTGATTTTGAAAAGATGATTGGGCTGGATGGGATTGCGCTTATCAATATTGTTGCGAATCCTTCGGAGGCATCTGTTTCAGGGAGGAAGGAAATTGCCAGTCGGATTACGCATAATGATGGTAAGTGAAGCGTTGCGCCATTTGAGGAATGGATGTATTTTTGCTGATACACTTTGCGCAGGAAGTACCTGGAAGCCTTTAAGAGCTCCGCAAGTTGACTCGCAGGGGAATGCCTATGACTGTGATAGTACCGTACGTTGCTTGTTTCTGGTACTCTTCGTCTCGACTCTCATGCTCGTGTTTTCTTTTCACTCAGGCTTGTTCTTTGCATGTTCACGGCTACACGGAACGTAGGGACCCGAGAGCGACCTACAGTAGTCCTTCCATTGTTGGGCTCATCATGGCTGTCGGCAACGTCGGGGAATCATTAGCGACGTACACCGATAGCGACACCTTCCTTAGTCGCGACGCCGGTTTTACCTGGGAGGAAGTTCACAAGAACGCCCATCTTTGGGAATTCGGCGACTCTGGCTCAATTCTTGTCATGGCTAATGACGAGGAGCCCACGGACCATGTCCTCTTCAGCACAGATGAAGGGGCTAATTGGCGGGAATACAAGTTTACGGACGACAAGATTCGTGTATCGGCTATTGTGACTGTTCCGTCAGATACCAGTCGGAGGTTTATCTTGTTCGGGCAGTATCCGACAAAGCAGTCACAATCTGTTGCAGTGCATATTGACTTTTCGGCGTTAACTGGGCGACGATGTACGGCTGTTATAGTGATTCTGCCGAGTGCTTGTTTCATTAATGGCTTTCTTTTCCTTCGCAGGCGTTCTCAACGTCGAAGATCCCGCCCACGATGACTTCGAGTTGTGGAGTCCAAGTGAGGATCGAGCTGAGCGCTGTCTGTTTGGACGACAAGTATGTACCTTTTTCTCTTCTTTGGCAAGGCGGGCGCTGATACCTTGTGTCTTCAGACTTTGTACCACCGCCGCCTCCGAGACACCAATTGTTACGTTGGAGACCAGAAGAAAGAAGAGGCGATGATTCAACGCAACTGTACTTGTACTGCGGTCGATTTCGAATGGTATATCCAATGTTTTAGTTGAGGGGCTGAGCTCACTCATCTTGTCCAGTGAATTTAACTACATCCGGAACCCAGACGGCGATTGTATACAGGCTCCAGGAACGACACCTTTGGCCAGTGACGAAAGCTGTGAGGGCGGGGAAGAATTCTGGTATGAGCGGACTGCGTATCGGAAGATTTCGTACTCTACTTGTGACGGCGGAGATCGTCCGGACCGTGGCAAGCCTCACCCGTGCCCAGGACTCAGACATCACAGCGGTTGGTTCTGGTGGTGGGTGATTTTGATATCATTTGGACTCGCTGGATTGGTCGGTTTGTACTTTTACCGTCGCAGCGGTCTTGCTCGAGGGTATGTCAAATTTCTTTGTCGTCTCTTTCGAACAATCCTCCTCATAAGACTTTCTTTTGCAGAAACATCCGACTCCCCGCAGACGCCAGGTCCGGGTATTATGGGAACGACAATGGTATTCTCGCCACGTTGGCTTCTGTTCCATGGTTCCTGGTCGGTTTGGCTGGGATTGCATGGGAGTATGTTGCGTCAAACGTCGAGTCGCTATCGAATTCCTATCGCGCCCGTCGTGGATATCGGAATTTACCCGTAGACGAAGATGCCCAGGTTCTCCGTTTCGAGGACGAAGAGTAAAAGCCCCCGGTCCCACACCTATTATTCATTGTAACTTTCTTTTTTTTTCTCGTCGTCTGGTGTCTTGTGCCGTGGTTGGATATTGAGGTTTGTTGTAGTCGTCCATTTCGGTCCATTCACACTGGGGGCAAGTAAAAAACATTGCACAATCGCTAATTATTTATGTGCTGTCTCGTTATCGTATTATTTACAGTTATATGGAACTCGTCACTATTAGTGTATTGATAATTATTTCTGCCTCTGCAGTTGTAATCTTGCACGACTCTGTTGAGGTTCGTAGGGCTCACGTGATTTCACCATTCGCAGTTTCAGCGCAAATCGTCTCCTTTTACCGACTGCTTTCGCTATACTCAAATTTTGTAACAAATACGGAAACTAAAACTCACTGTTTCGGATGCGACGGGGATTCTTGTGACCTCCATTGGCCTCTGATTTCAATGCAGGTCACAAGCCACGATTTGGGTAACGGCTCATGTGCATGATCCACATTCGGTATAAAAGGGAACCCTGCTAGCCGTTTCACAGCTCTTCCCATTACACTCACTGCAACTATCCTATGTCCATCAATCCACCGTTACGTTCTTTCTTTCTTTAATGAGTGCTACCTAACGGTCCATCTTAGTGCATCGACACCTTCCGGGAAACTCATGGTCGTGGCGACCATCGTAGCCAAGCCAGGCAAGGTGAGACTACATGAGTCGCCCCAACTTCTTCGAGACCCTAACTGGTATACATCCAGGACGCTATCGTACAAGAGTATCTGAAGAAGGCACAGGAGCGCGCGAATAGCGATGAAGAACCAGGAACTGTTCGTCCTATCGCTTTTCATTTTTCCACATGTGTTACTTATCTCTTGTTTGTTTCAAATTTGATTTAAAAAAAAGTATACGTACCGCGTTACCCGTCGCGTCGATGCAGAGGGGAAGCACCTGCCCGTCTTTGTCATTGTTGTGCGTGAATGATTCTTGCTTATCTTGCGGTCACTTCTATATATATATATATTTTGTTCCGTAGGAGGAATATGCAGGTACCGTTGCCGTTTACTTTTTGATATGGTCGCTATTCAGCTTACATCCATGGGCTTCAGGTGCGGCGGGTATGATGGCTCACGCCGGAGGTCCCCCACTTGTGGCTTTCATAAAAGCCGCCCAGGAGCAAGATATTGTAGAGGGTGGCTTGCAATTAGATTTTTTGGATGGTGCTTACCGTCTCCAGCTTTTCTTTCCACCTCATTCCACTGATTTTTTCTCCATCATAGAAATCTGAGGATGCTCATCGTAAATTTCCTATCTTGTAACACCATTATGATGCTTCGAAGAATGAAATTGAGTGTTGTATTTTTTGTTTCTCACTCGCCGAGATCGTCAACTGCGGTGATTTGATTTGATGAGGCAACCCTTGGTCGCGTCGAGACTCGACGCGTCTGGTTGTCGTCTTTCTTTCACGCCCCTTACTTGGGAGAGTGGGCCATCGCGCTACGCATAACGCACGTGGCATGTACGAGTTCGTGCATTCAAAGTTTACTTGATAAGTATCTAAATTCTAGTCTTTAACTAGGTAGTTTTTGGCCTAGCCCGCAATATTTCCGTCGATGCAGTAACGGCGATTTCTGACTCACTGATTCTTTGGCTCGGCGTCGATGTACTATATACCTTATACTAAGTACTTGGGAAGGGGGTTACTAATCACACTCTATGTGTGGCAGCTATGAGTACAAGTCTCATGGATTTCATCCCTCGGCCGACTTTGGGAGCCCTGATCGCACACAGGCTCTTCCACCAACACTGCATAGTGGAGCACGAGGAAGACGGTACCCCGAAAGACACCTCCACGCTTGCCGTATCTTACAAGAACCCTCATGTCAAAGAGCTGTTTGGGTCTATCCTTAGAGGGAGGAGTTGGTCTGCTTTGACTGAGCTTCTAGCCCCGACCTCTGGGGCTACTGACCCCACGAGTCGCCTCATTGCGGGGAATGTTTTCGAAGCCTTGGCGCACATAACCCTGCCCCGACTGAGGGAAACTTTCTATCTCGTGCCCATGTTTCGTCAAGGACTTACGACGAAAAAACACAAGTTGAGCAAGGATTTAAACCTGTACTCATACGCAAGCTCCCAGGGCAGAACCGGTTCCGTTCTTGCCAGCCAACGGGCGATGGACGGTGATCAAATTCTCAAACAATGCTCCTCGCGGTCTCAGCATGAACACGTACTACCAAGGTTCTCACACGACTCCTCTGATCGACTCATTCATATTCATCCCTTGCGACGTTGCCAAATCGCGCCAGTCTAGCACCTTATATTTCTTCCAAATCTCAGTTTCTCAAAAAAAAGACAGCATTTCTCTAGCGGGCATTCGCTTGGTGACGGACGTGTACAACGCCTTTGCTAAAAAGCATGCAGCCTTTGATGTGTGCTTTGTACTTCTTCAGCCGATGGCTGTTTCTACCACGGATCGCACTGTCTGGACGTTGCCAGATTTCGGCTTCAAGTATCGTATTTTCTTCGCTGGTTTACCCTTGAGATCTCACGAGTAGGTCAAATGCTCTCCACTCTTCTTCTCAGTTTTAAATGACATCCTGCAGCTCAACCGCATACTAAGAAATTTCTCAATCGCGAGCTCTAGCATTGAAAGGCTGCAGATGATACACGCTACATGACGCAATAACGACTCTTGCTCCTTGAAATCATTTCCACTCGATGTTTACCCTTTTCCCAGGGAATCTCGGCCAGGTAAGTTGCTACCCCAACAACGAACCCATCTCGAACAATTGCTTCAGCTACCTCAGCCTCCATGCGGTCCGGTATACAGTCGTTCTCATGCCCATTCTCCAGAAAGTAGTGGTTGATACCTTTGTTCGAGTCGTTAGCAGGAGTACCACCCGTTTATCTAGAGAGAAAGTATAAAGATCGTTCTTCATCCCAGCTGCCGACGTCGATGAATAAAATCTGAACAGCAGTGGGAGAAATAGTCGATAGTAGCGTTTGAAAGCGTGGGCCGAACACTTTGTAAAGTCTGTAATGAGATAGTCTGCGAGCGCGGTTGTTTTTCAAAACTATAGTTGAGGCAGCTGAAGCTTTGGGACGACTCTCACAGATGTTTCGCAAGCTGAGATCGTGACTTTGATCGCGACCGTTAAAACTTCGTGCCATTTTCCCCTACCGTCACATCTGCTTTCATCTACCAACCAAGCACCCAGTACCGGAGGACCAGACCTGTCTTGAGAAATTTTCTCGGTTAACGGCTCGCTAGGGTACACAGAGTAGCCGATTTCACACTGCTATCAAATGCTGAATCATTGCGTTACTCCCAGCTCTTCCCATCAACCTCACAGCAACTATCCTATGTCCATCAACGCACATGAACCCCCCACCGAACTTGGGAAACTAAACCTTCTCCCGGCCACGGTCAATCCAGGCTCGCGATCTGAGGACGCAGTAATCATGTCTACGGTTGAAGATAGAATGGGAAGAACGGTACTGAAACATCCTAGCAGGCGGGATTATATCATCCCGGACTTTCACATTTACTCTCTCATAGGTCCGAAGCGGGAACGCAAGCCCCTTGCGGTTTGCGAGAACAAGTTTGTTCTTAATCCTTTCCAACAGCTCATAGAGTATCTCGAGCAGTCTCTGGCGGCAAACCCAGAAGTCATTGGCATTGGTGCGAGAGTAAACAAAGACGGAAAAGGCCTCGAATTTCTCCTAGTCCAAGGTGATCCTAATGAGCTAGAGAATGGCTGTCGAATTGTGCTTGCAAAGGACGGAAGCGAGTGGCATAGCTACGACAGCGAGGTGTTCTACCGCACCCTGCTGGAGGTCGCCGTCAAGCATTGGCAGACTGATGATGAATCCGACGATGAAAATGGCGATGAGGAATAAATTTGCGGATATGATAGCGACGCGTATAAAGCAGATGTTGTACCGAATTGTTAGATTTGTACTGAGAATCTCGAAGCAGATTGTATGTGGGTTTGAGCAAATGCACCTCATAATGTATGATTGAATGTATTGAAAATTACATGTGGTGATAGGAAATGGAATACAAGAGCAAGAGATAGCGAGGAAGACCTAGCAAAGAAAGCATGAGCGGCGATAACAACACACAAGGTTGTAGCTGTACGTACTCAGCGCACCAAGGTCATCGGCGTTGTGTACTAGCCACGCAGCTCGGTGCTGGTTTCCTTATTTGTATGATTTTCCAGCAGCTCAGAAACCTTCTTAATGTAATCGCGTCGCAGTCTTGTGAGGTGAATGGGTACTACAATTGTTAGAGGTTAGGATCATAGAGACGAATAAGGTATAGACCGCACAGGCAGAGGTATCTTCAAACAGGAAACAGCGATATGGAAATTTTTTTCGTCCTAATTTCTCGCTCTGAAGCCAGAACCCAACCGCCTTTCTTGTCTTTGGAGTAGGGTTCAGATCCGGGGGAGAGGAAGTACGAGGAGCAAAAACAACTCGCAGGATAAAAACGGCCTCTGGCTTCCCTCCTGGTTAAGGCAAGTATACAGAGCCGGTGCTTGGGGATTAACCTGTCGATCGTTTTCGAGCATGATAAACGCGTAATCGAAGGGACCAAGACACTCGAGGCGGTTAGGATCGAATTCAGGGCGGAGTTGACACCACTGAACGAGTTGAGATTCATTGAGAGCAGGCCCAGCGCCCCAGACTACAAAATGTTCGTCAAGGTTTTCGACGTGCATGTTCGAGTATGAGCCGGAGTTCGGGCACGTGATTAGTTCCGGGTCCGCGATTGGGATCCAATGCTTCTTTCCTCTCCTCAGCACCACCACCACCTCTCTTTTCCCATATCCAACTCACTCGCCCGAAACGGCAATATCTTGTCCTCAGATTTCTCAATGACCTCAGACATTCGCGCCTCCTCACCCACCCGCTATGTCCCTGAATCTCTCGAGCAACACCCCCGCCTCAGCTACCTGACGTGGCACATGTTGTCGCTCACTCCGATACTCAAACAAGAACATTTCAAACTTTGGAATATGCCTTATAATGTCTTTGAGGCATTCGTAGTGATTCGTAGTGGCCGACGACGGGGTCTACGGTACGTACGCTTAGCTCTATCTTATCCATAGCTCTTTTTTTGATATGCCAGCAAAATCTAGCTAATAGTCCACAATTTCGATGCGTCAAAAATCTACCCCGCCTCACTTCGCGTGCCAATCCCGCCAAGTCTGCGCCGCACTTGATCGTCTTCATGGTATATCGTTCCCTCATTTACTGATTTTACATCTCCTGTTATATCTTTCTACTTTTAGCCCATCTACATTCTCCGGACTCACCGTATAGAACCGCGGGGGTTTCGTTCCAGAATCCTTTGGTACACCTGAAGAAATTCAGATCGGAGTAAGTAGTCTAGAACTTTCTTCAAGTTGCTTCATCTGAAAACCTATACAGTCTTCGAATGTACCGTACTCATAATGCTCTGGATGATCACCCACCGTCTCTCCTGGATGAAATTACGTAACGCCAGCACACTCGTTTTTTTTCGCTGCCGCTTCCTCAACTTCTTGGTCTGTCTTTTCGACGTTACGCACGAGCAGGAACCCATCATTTTCCTTGTGCTGAAGACCAGCCGGAGGTTTCAAGTCAAAAAATGGCTCCTAGAACGTGTCGAATACCGATTATTCTGTCTACAGGTAAGGTTTTCATCATTACTTTTACGGCCGTCTCTAATCCTCTTCACCGTAGGTCTGGTCGGCGTGATTGGTATACCGATTGTACCTCCTGCCGTCAGAACGCGTTCCAGAGACTTCGCTGGCTATGTCTTTCATCTTTTGAGTTTTTCCAGCGAGGGATTACTAAATCTGTCTTCTTCAGCTCAAAATGCGCACACGAGGGCTGATGATTTTCTCTTCCAAAATCAGGCAAGTCTCATGGATTTCATCCCTCCGAGTCGGCCGACCCTGGAGCCCCGATCACACACAGGCTCCCCCACCAACACTGCATAGTGGAGCACGAGGAAGACGGTACCCCGAAAGACACCTCCTCGTTTGCCGTATCTTACAAGAACCATCATGTCGAAAGAGCTGTTTGGGTCTATCATAGGGAGGAGTTGGTCTGCTTTGACTGAGCTTCTAGCCCCGACCTCTGAGGCTACTGACCCCACGAGTCGCCTCATTGCGGGGAATGTTTTCGAAGCCTTGGCGCACATAACCCTGCCCCGATTGAGGGAAACTTTCTATCTCGTGCCCATGTTTTGTCAAGGACTTACGACGAGGAAACACAAGTTGAACAAGGATTTAAACCTGTACTCATACCAGCAAGCTCCCAGGGCAGAACCGGTTCCGTTCTTGCCAGCCAACGGGCGATGGACGGTGATCAAATTCTCAAACAATGCTCCTCGCGGTCTCAGCATGAACACGTACTACCAAGGTTCTCACACGACTCCTCTGATTGACTCATTCATATTCATCCCTTGCGACGTTGCCAAATCGCGCCAGTCTAGCACCTTATATTTCTTCCAAATCTCAGTTTCTCAAAAGAAGAAAGCATTTCTCTGGCGGGCGTTCGCTTAGTGACGGACGTGTACAACGCCTTCGCTAAAAAGCATGCAGCCTTTGATGTGTGCTTTGTACTTCTTCAGCCGATGGCTGTTTCTACCGCGGATCGCACTGTCTGGACGTTGCCAGATTTCGGCTTCAAGTATCGTATTTTCTTCGCTGGTTTACCCTTGAGATCTCACGAGTAGGTCAAATGCTCTCCACTCTTCTTCCCAGTCTTAAATGACATCCTGCAGCCCAACCGCATACTAAGAAATTTCTCAATTGCGAGCTCTAGCATTGAAAGGCTACAGACGATACACGCGACATGACGCAATAACGACTCTTGCTCCTTGAAATCATTTCCACTCGATGTTTACCCTTTTCCCAGGGAATCTCGGCCAGGTAAGTTGCTACCCCAACACCGAACCTATCTCGAACGATTGCTTCAGCTACCTAGCCTCCATGCGGTCCGGTATACAGTTGTTCTCATCCCCATTCTCCAGAAAGCGATACCTTTGTTAGAGTCGTTAGCAGGAATAGCACCCGTTTATCTAGAGAGAAAGTATAAAGATCGTTCTTTGACCGCGGTAGAGCATCCCAGCTGCCGACATCGATGAATAAAATCTGAACAGCAGTGGGAGAAATAGTACGATAAAAAAAAAAAAAAAAAAAAAAAAAAAAAAAAAAAAAAAAAAAAAAAAAAAAAAAAAAAAATGCGATAGGAGCGTTTGAAAAGCGTGGGCCGAACACTTTGTAAAAGTCCGTAATGAGATAGTCTGCGGGCGCGGTTGTTTTTCAAAACTATAGTTGAGGCAGCGAAGCTTTGGGTTGTTCAAAAAAAAAAAAAAAAAAAAAAAAAAAAAAAAAAAAAAAAAAAAAAAAAAAAAAATTGAGCACTGAACTTTGGACGACTCTCACAGATGTTTCGCAAGCTGAGATCGTGACTTTTGATCGCGACCGTTTAAAACTTCGTGCCATTTTTCCCTACCGTCACATCTGCTTTCATCTACCAACCAAGCACCCAGTATCGGAAACTCATGATCATCGCGACCATCGTAGCCAAGCCAGGCAAGGTAAGACCACATGAGTCGCCCTAACTTCTCTAACTGGTATACATCCAGGACGCTATTGTACAAGAGTATCTGAAGAAGGCACAGGAGCGCGCGAATCGCGATGAAGAACCAGGAACTGTTTGTCCTATCGCTTTTCATTTTTCCACATGTGTTACTTATCGCTTGTTTGTTTCAAATTTGATAAAAAAAAGTACACGTACCGCGTTACCCGTCGCGTCGATGCAGAGGGGAATCACCTGCCCGTCTTTGTCATTATTGTGCGTGAATGATTCTTGCTTATCTTGCGACGGTCACTTCTATATATATATATATTTGTTCCGCAGGAGGAATATGCAGGTACTGGCATTGCCGTTTACTTTTTAATATGGGTCATTATTCAGCTTACATTTATGGGCTTCAGGTGCGGCGGGTATGAAGGCTCACGCCGGAGGTCCCCCACTTGTGGCTTTCATAAAAGCCGCCAAGGAGCAAGATATTGTAGAGGGTGGCTTGCAATTAGATTTTTTGGATGGTACTTGCCGTTTGCGGTTTTTTCTTTCCAACTCATTCCGAGTCCACTGATTTTTCTCCATCATAGAAATCTGAAATGCTCATCGTGAATTTCCTATCTTGTAACGCCACTATGATGCTCGCCGGAAGTCTTACCCGGGCCCTGCCCCCTTCTATATAGTATGTACCAGTATGTACCTCATACTAAGTACTTGGGAAGGGGGCTACTAATCAGAGTCTACGTGTGGGATCATCAGCAAAACTTGTTTTTTTTCGACAGCACTGAATTGGATCCTGACAGCACTCAAATATCCATGGCGACGATACCACTGAATAGTGCTGGACAGCGCTGTCCAGCACCTACCTGTTTTGCTGATGCATGTATGAGTACAAATGAATCTGTTGAGAGCTGTGAGAGTGTTAGGACGTTTGACTTCCAGCTTCTGTTCCAACTTGAACTATTCTAATCAATTCGGAGGACCAGACCTGTCTTGGGAAATTTTCTCGGTTAACGGCTCGCTAGGGTACACAGAGTAGCCGATTTCCCACTATAAAATGCTAAATCATTTCCCAAAATTGCGACAAAATGGCCTTCAACCCACCGTAACCTTTTCTACTCTATCATCGCAGCTTTGCCTAACGATGCGATAGCTCATCCACACCTTCCGGAAGACTTATGGTCATTGCGACCATCGTGTCCAAGCCAGACAAGGTGGAAAAAACGACTCTTTGACCTGCTAGTACCGATGATGAATGATTGCTGACTGATGTCCTACTGTATCAGGTTGATATCGTTGAAAAGTATATGAAGGTCGTGCAAAAACGTGCCAACAGCGACGAAGAACCTGGAACAGTAAGTCATGTCTGGCAGTTGCGCTTCACCATGTGTAAAATATTCGCTCATTCTGTAAAAAAAAAAAAAAAAAGTTCACATACCGAGTAACACGTCGTGTCGATGCACATGGCAATCACTTGCCCGTCTTCATTATTATTGTATGTTGGGAAGTTTCACATATCCCGCGCGACCTCATGTATTCATTCCATTGTCCCGTTTACAGGAGGAATATGCCGGTACGGTGACATTTTCTGATCTCATTATGAAACCGAGTTGGTAGCTCACTCCTCGGCTTTAGGTGCGGCCGGTATGCTCATACATGCCGAGGCAGCCCCGCTCTCGGAGTTTCTGAAAGCTGCCAAAGAGCAAGATCTTCTGGAGGAAGCTCCTACGATAGACTACTTGGATGGTATTGCCTACGCATGTTCTCTCGGTTACATCATTACTGATTTTCCTCGACATAGAACTCTAGTTTTCGAACAATCTTGCGTATCTCTAGTGCTACATATAACGCTGCAGAATTCCTTTACCAACCTCATCTCTCTGAGCGGAATGATATACAAGCACTGGTCTCTTGGACGTCATCTTCAAGTAGCTATGATCTATGATTGTAACTGTTTTACAAATAGCGCAATGCATGGAATGTCTACCAACTTCTACTAACCCTACTCAACTCACCCGTCAAAAATATCCAAAAGCTTTATTCCCCTCGTCTAAAAACGCCCATACCGCTTTTTCCTTCAATCCGTGCTCCTTCCAATCATCAACACTTTCGGGGAATAACTTGATGATTGTTTCCAGGGACGCATCGTGTGCAGATATCAAGAAGATGTCGGGATGGGCTTCGAGAATGCCAAGCTTTTCTTGAGATGTAAGGGCGGTCACTCGATCAGCATACATTGAAACTTCGGGTATACCCAACGGCGGCTTCAACGAGTTGGTGAGCAGTCCACCGGGACACGGTATGTGCTTGTGTAGATGGACGTTCGGACGAATCTGTCCAGGATGATGACAAGTATCTCCTCCAAGGAGGACAAACGAAGATGATTTTACACGGGCCAGAGCGGAAAGATGACCGGGCCAGTGCTATTTATGTTTTTATCGTAAGTTGCGGTCGACGTGTATGACGGGAATGAGGCTTACCCCAGGCATATCAAGCAAGTAAAAGCTACCATCCCCAAAGAAATCATGCGCGTTAGTTCCTCCGATAATCAGATCGGCTTTGCTAAAGTCCAGTACCACAACTTCTCTTCCTCTACGAAGCCTTCTGTCAGAGGAATCTAACAGTGTTGGATTCCCAGAATACGTACGCGTAGTCACTAGCGAGAAGAAGAGCATCAGGGGTCTCAGGATAGACCCTTCGGTCCGTGCCCTTACCTATGACTAACTTGGTAGTAGAGGGCCACAAGGACATATCACCTATACGCATTTATTCGTCCTTTTGAGCCACATATCAGCACTCGACATACTAGTACGTACCAGTATGATCAAAATGCGAATGACTGATCTCGTCAGACCGTAGTAGAACTCCAAGCTCCAAACTCCAATACACTCACCTCCAGATCACCGTATCGATCCCACTCAGCGATATTCCTCCAACTTGTAATTGCTCAACAATATCGAAATTAACTCGGATATCGAACGGGGCTTGGGAGAGCATTCCTCGCATTGCTTGTGAGAGCTTCCTAAAGTCCTTCATAGGTCCGAGATCAAACATGATTTTGCGTCCACTGGCATGGTGTTCGACGAGGAAAGCATAGTCTGGTTCATATAATTTCTCCTTGCCAGGTTTTACGGGATCGACGAAAAGGTATGCGGGGAGGCTCGAATCTGGTGCAACGGTATCGAGGACTCTCACAGTGACTGTGGAAGAAGCTTGTGGGATAATAAAGTCGCTCATGGCGGGTTGAAGGGAAAGGAAACAAGAAGCAAACCTATCCGTATTTATCCGACCAATTTCCAATTCGGGGATGATATCGGCGATGACTTCAATGGATCCTTATTCATCCTCCCAATATTTTGCAACGGTAAATGAATCCGTTATCAGCTTATCTTCCTTCTTTCAAAGGATTCTAGAAATAAATCGATTTTTCTTCGGACTCAATCAGAAATTCCAGCGTCTTTCGTGCGAGTGGTCAAAGCTGTACATCGCAAGTCAAGGGATCGAACATGTTATGAATTAGCAAACATAGATAAAATTATTCAAATCTAATCTAATTCATCGACAAAATATCTTAACAACGAACGTAGCAAGATTCCGGTACCCCCTTGAATGGACTTGCCAAACTTCCATGGTTTCGTCAGTTACTTCATTGACGAGTGGCGAACGCTACAGTACGCCGTACGTCCGAAGCCGTCACCTGCCGTATCTTTTTTACTACAACTTCAATAGATGCCTCTTGTCGAACTTCGGGCTAAACAAAATCATTCATATGTTTCAGTATACTCTCTTGAAGAAAAAATATGTGCCATATAATCGAAAGCGTACCTTGGGTGTGAATCCACCCTTGTACAACGGAAGACCTATCTCATTGATAGTAGGCGTACTCAATTGTTCTTCGGGCAACTTCATACTGATTATAGGTGGCGATAGTTCTCCACTAGCGAGCATATCGTGTGATGAGCGCGAATCATCGTGGCGAAAGTACGATAGAACATGAGTCGTGAGTTTAGCGGGACGTCTGGATTCTGGATGCAGTTTTGAAGTAGACGCTCGCGTTCATCCTGCACTGATAAGTAATTGACCAGAATAAAGCCTCTTTAGAGCATCTTACATTGACAAGAAACAATTTGTGTAGACTTTTTGGGAAAAAAAAGAAAGAAAAAAACAACTCAGCATCGACACCAAAATAGAGTGAACGACTCGCTTACTTTGTGGTAAAGCAGTCTCTAGCCCAATGAAGGCAAAGCTTTCAACTTGAACCGCGTACTACGAAGCGACTGCACTCAGTTTCTATCATCATGATAGTAAAATACTAAGAACGCACTGAAATGACAACTGCTATAGACACGAATCTGTCAACAGAGGAACGATGTAAAATCTTCGACCAGGGTAAGAAGATAAACTGGTTTGCTTACCCAGTGATTATCCCGGTGTTCACACAATATGCAATCAGCATTTTAAAACTCGAGTCAGTCCTGTATACCAGTATTAGGGAACCCGATAACGCGATAGGGGAGAAGCGCTTACCAGCTAAGGTTGGTTTCTGATTTAGCGAGCGTGTAGATGAGAAGGCCACCAACGATGAAATCCGATGCAGTTGTGACGCTCATTGATGCAAGCACTATAGGCTGAGAGAAGGAAGGGGAGTGGTGTGCAAGTAAGCAATAATCAGAAAGGATAGGGAAGTCATCATACCCTAAAATGTATGTGCAAAATGTTTCAAGAGTGTCGACCGTGAACCTATTTCCTGTTTCAGATGATTGCACAGTGGGAAATAAAATTCGGACACTGACACTTCATAGGCGAACGCTTCAGGTCGTATCAGTTCGAGTCGTAAACGAAATCTAAGGTTTAAATCGCACCTGTTCCAAGGGCTATACACATGCAGAGGATTGGAATAGATGACTCATAAAGACAAAAGTGGCCATACGAACCATAATCAACCGTCAAAAAGATCATCTACCCAGATGACAATCAGCTAGGAACCTCCTATCATGATTCTACTTCAAGGCGCACTTACCAGTGCAATAGGGAGCCACTTGGAGATATATCTTCTGACTAGTTGATCACCCATTCATCAGTACCGGTTGACCCGCAGACAAAACTACGCTCACGTTGCCATAACCGTAGGCATACAAACTATAACGAATGCAAGAATCAGCGGGAGGCTTAAATGTTGAAACTGAGAGGTTCTCGCAATTTTGTAGAGCCCATGATAAGAGTCTACTTTTTAGTCAGCGGACAATACCAATCGGCCGGGATGAAGAAGGGAGCTTGCCTGCATGAATATTTGGATCTGGGCAGCGCGAATCAGACAGGAAGACGATAGTATAAACAAGCTATGCAACTGACCTTCAACTCCAGACGAAGGAGGGAATTGCTCGCCAGTATGTTCAACGACATAGTAGTACGCCGCACTGAACACGAGACAAAGCTGAAGAACGTCCAAAAACCTAATTTCGGCAATTAGCTCCAATTTGAGGAATTGTAATAATGGCTTCGAACTGAACTGACCATAACATTGCAATCTGTATCGTAGAATAGCTTCAGTTTGACACAGAACATGAGATAGTAGGATGGATGTCTTTTTACAGATATTTTATGAAGTGGCGGGTCGGATCGTTTAGTGGAGAAAAAGATGACTGTTTGAACGCTTGCGACTCCGCATAATCTAGAGAGCCTTATGAGTAGTGAAGAAAACAATGTTAGAGATTTCACCACTTACAACGAAGCTAGTAACAACCCAACCATCATTCCTCCGTACGTCTTCCCAAATTAAGAGGATACATTTGTCGTTGAACTGTAGCTTATGTGAGCAGAGCGCTCTAGGGCGTAGCCAGCTGGGTAGATATGATGGCACAATCAAGGTTGGGTTCTACTAATATAAGTTTCGGTTTTCGGTTCTCGGAACATTCCTGAACCAATTTTTTTTGGTACCTTTGCCGTGCAAATGACAGCTTGAAGTATCCCCCATCCCGGACCATGCGTTCTCCCTGTTGCGCGTCGCGCAAAAGTCTTCAAGGTGATTCTCAAAAACGAACAACTAGTCTCAGCTCATATGAAGCTGTAGGTGGAGTCGCAACTTCAGGAAGAAGGACCCCTCCGAAAGGCATCCACCCTTCCCGTTTTGTCCCTGTCATCATATGATGAATCATTTGACATAGCATCTGAGAATGTTGAATCCATATCAGTGCTACAAAGACGACGAGCCACGCCAGAGAATGACGTCGAAGCATTCATTACGGAAGTCGGAGACTCGGTACTACACAGCAGAGCGAAAAGGGTTCACCTGGTGACAACACTGCCGCCTGCCCGACACCCGTCTCACAGTCTATGTTTATCATCCCAAAGTAGAATATAGCGCGCAGAGCTAGTCATTTTTAGGCAACGGTATTGAGACGGATATAGCATTAATCGCGTTTTGATTCCTGCGTTGAACATCAAGTGCGTTTCATTCCTATCCCTAAGTTGAGACAAGGACTTTTCCCCCCTAGATATATAGATGCTTTCAGTGATCAACATATGGCAGATGGAAACGAAGAAGAAGGGCGAACCTTATCAGGATCGAGGTAGCAACAACACCAGCGCACTGGCCATGAAGGGAACATTCATCCTCTCCAGTAATTAGATTTAACAAAAGGCATCGCGGTGACGACAGCTTTTCTCCTCTTACTCCGTACTTCAACCTCCAACTCGGTACCCTTCTTGTGTAGACCGCTCTTGACGTATCCCATGGCGATGTTTTGATTAAGGGTAGGAGATGGAATCCCAGACGTGATCATTCCAATCTGTTCGTCGCCAGAGAAAATCTTTGCACCCTCTTCATGATTAATGCCCGGAGAGAGACACAATCTCAGTCGATGGAGAAACCAATACGACGCATAGACTTACGTCTTGCCGGTGCACCTTCAATAAGGAAACCAACTCTTCGTCTCGGTGGGCCGTTTATCAGGTGTTCCCTAACGTCCTCAGCTCCGATAAACCCACCAGATTCCTTCCTGGCTTTCCCTATGGTGTCTGAGTTTTGATGTAAGGAAGCAGAAGAAAGAGTCGTGACGTACCAATAACCCAGGATAGACCGGCTTCGACAGGTGACGTGTCTTCGTCCAGGTCGTTGCCGTATAAGCACATGCCAGCTTCCAAGCGTAAGCTATCACGAGCACCGAGGCCGGTGAGCTGTACAGGCGACTTTGATAGCAGTTTAGCGACTTCAACTGTCTGTGACGGAGGGATGGATATCTCGAACCCATCTTCTCCGGTATAACCACCACGAGCAACATGTAGATTGAATCCTTCGATTGGAACAAAAGCTGACGTTCCGAACGTCAGTTTTCGAAGATCAAGAGATGTCAGCCCTTGAAGATATGACGCAGCCTCCGGTCCTAAGCAAGCGACTTCAGAAGCAGAAGAGGATTTCCAGGACAGCACGAACCTTGTAGCGCCAAGAGACCCCAGTCTTCCAACACCTCCATCTCGACCAGACCTTTTTTCGCGTTTTCACTCGAATTCCACTCTTCGAGCTTTTCTTCGAACCAAGCCAAATCACGCTCTCGGCGACCAGCATTTGTGACCACGTAAAAAGCGTCTTCCGCGTGTTTTGTAACGACAGTATCATCAATAATGCCACCCTTCTCGTTCAGTATAACTGACAAAGTCGAACTGTATGGACTTAACGCAGACAATGAGCTCGGAGTTAACCATTCTAGGAATTGCGTGGCTGTGGGACCTCGAAAGCTGTAAAATTGATAAATAGAAGGCCTTGCGATCTTTTTTCTGCATACTCGCTTTGATTGAACCATATGTCCGACATCAAACAATCCAGCACTGCTCCGAACATGATTATGACTGGCAACTGCGGTTGCATGTCGGCTTCAGCTACCAAAAAACCACCGAAGTTCCGGTACCTTGTCCGACGTCTCCATACGAGAGAGGCATGGAATATCCAGCAAAGGGTACCATTTTTGCGCCGTTTTCAACGTGAAAATTGTAAAGACGAGTTTTTCTTAGCTGATTGTTCATCAATTTCGGGAGTTTGAAGCTACTGAGATAATTTACCTGCCCGGTTTCAGTGGCATATCGGCGAGCTGGGGCCTTGAGAGCCTGGCGAACGAAGACTGCAGAGCGGAAGATCATTGGGGTCGAGAGTCAACCGGCGCTTAGAGGCTGAATCGGAACGGAACTCCGTGCTCACGTGATTGATTCGTGCGCGCTACGGTCCACAGGTCTTCTTGTATTTGTGCCCCAGCCTGAGATATCATTACCAAGGTAGCCTGCAGAACGGCGAGACGGTGAGTGGGTAACATCAAGGTCAATCTGCACAAGTATATCTCCTCGAATTTCCAGGGAGGTTTATTTAAACGCTGCCCCGGAAGATTTTGGGGTCCAGTCTTTTCTGCTTTCACCATGAGCGAGATAGCTCTACCCACCTCTTCCACCACCGTCTCAGTCAAAGTATTTGACATCGCTACCCCAGACTCCACCGCTCCTGCCAGAAATTTTCTTAGTCCTGTCAAACCAGGGAATAATGAATTGCCCATCGCAGTCTATTCCTTCCTCATCGAACACCCAAACGGACGCAAGATGTTATTTGACCTCGGCGTACGAAAGGATTCAAGCAATTACAGCCCCGTTTTACAGAGACTACTATCCCAAGGAAAATTTAACGTCAAAGTCGATAAGGACATCACTGAGAGACTGAAGGAAGGGGGCATATCGCTTGATCAAATTGATACTGTTATCTGGAGGTTTGTAGTTCAAAGCTTAACATACGTCGCCTTTTTCAGAGCGGAGCTGAGCTGGGGACTGACTATACCGCTCCTAGCCATACCCATTTTGATGGTAAGTTCAAACAAACAGTGGTTGGCTCGAAAAACGCCGGATTTTTGAAGTAATACCACAGGCGACATATCGCTATTCCCTCCGACGACAAAGTTACTCCTAGGTCGTGGTTCAGACCGACGATTTTTCCCTGAATTCGCAGACGCAAAGCTCCAAGAAAGCGATCTTACGTGAGTATATTTTTAAAGCCAAAGAAAGGGTCTTGCTGACCAGGACGTTTCACAGTGGGCGAGAAATTGAAGAAATAAGTTGGTACGACCCGGACTTGACCATCGGGGGACTTTCAGCTATTGATTTCTTCGGAGATGGTAGTCTTTATCTGCTCGACACACCAGGAGTGAGTAGTCTCTCCATTCAAGCAGTTTGTATCACCTTCACAGTTGAGCAGCACTGTCCTGGGCATGTTACCGCTTTGGCCCGTGTCACTAATAACACTTTTGTGCTCCTCGGAGGTGACACGTGCCACCATCCTGGTCAACTTCGTCCTAATGTGCACATTCAAAGGAGCTTCCCTTACCTCGGCGACCTTCTTACTGATCTTTCAAAACCCATCCTCACCATACCCGAAGGGATTTCCGCATATGCCGATCGAACAACAGCTCTATCCTCCCTGGAAAAAATTCAAGTGCTCGATGCCCATCCGGATATTCTTCTCATCACAGCCATGATTCGACATTGGAAGGTATAATTGCATTGTTCCCTGAATCGGTGAATGATTGGAAGGAGCTGGGCTGGAAGGATAGAGCCGTATGGGCGTTCATGCAGGAGAGTAACAAAGGATTTGGGTTTCACTGACTTTATATCAAAATTGATGTGATTTTATTGGATCTCTTGGGAACGATACCTCTTTCACCGTGAGACAGATGGACAAATCCTCGCGTCTGCGATGGATTTGGGATGACGAGTGGCGCATACTAGTGCCACAACCAGACAAGTTCATACAACTCGACCTACCGAGTGACCGGGTCAACTTGCGCGACTACCATGATCGCCCGTCAGGAATGATGAAACTGGGATCTAGCATATCAAGGAGACATCCAGACTGTATACAGAGGTTTCTTGGGAGCAAGCAACTGCCCATAGTGGGGAGGATGAGGTGAGCACATTAAAGAATGTGTCGCGTTAATGCACAACTAGGCCTCTAATATTCTGCGCGTAGCAAACAGATTAAAGTTACTTACGAGTTGAAGTCTTTTTTCGCCTGCAAGCTATCATGACCGTGGTTTGGTTCCATATCAATGTTAACTTTTGTTTTGGTGATGATAATAGCAATGTAACTTTGAGGTGCTGCGGACTGCCCGGCACCGAAGCACTGAGAATTTCATCAGTTCACTCATTTACATGTAGATAACGTGCGAAGCTATTCCATATATGGATATATGTCATGATCAAATCAATCTCGGCAAGAAGGCATGTCACCTGAGCGTGGTTTGCTTTTTGAACGTGCACTTTATCACCTTACTCCGTTCAACCATTCTTCTCCCACTCAGGCATCAAGTGTAGAATCATGAACCGTTTACAGTGAGCTCTTTTTCAGTTATCTCTCAGCTTTACCGTTCAAAGCACCTTCCTAGGAAATATACGGAAATGTTCCCTGTCATACGCGAGCCCAACGATGATCCACCGGAGTGTAGATCGGTGCCTCCCGGGACAGACTTTCAAACGCCCGCATACGCTCTGGGCATTGTAATGCCCTCCTCACGCATAGCCAAAATGTTTACAGAACCCCCAATCCAATGTATGGTGCTACAGCGAAGGTGGCGAGAGCTCGAGCCTTCAGCCGTTCGGTGCGTGTGGACTACAAGCGCATGTGCGATATAAACTGACCATTCACCCTGCAGTTCCTGTGGGTCTCCTAAGGTTATGGTTTGGCCCTTTTCTGCTGGGCGTAAACCGGATCCAGAAGCCAGATTTGATCCATACCTCCTAATCGTTGCGGATAATGCTCGTAACCAGTATGCCAACATTCTCAAGAACAAACCCGATTTTGTGGAAACGGCGTTGGACGTGATTAGTAATTATGACAAGGAGCTCAAAGAGGAATTACGGACAGAGATGAAGTGGTATCGGAGAACGTCTTGGAAATGGAAATAAGGTCATCACAAAGGATAGAAAGGGTCAAGCATAGTGGTACATTCATTTGTATCGGCGGGAATGAGATGTCACAAGTATGTGCCTTGGCCCCAGAAATGACCCCAGAAAACGCTCAGTAGTTTGTACTTCCCATAATAAGGATCCCTTGTGTTCGCCTTGTGGTTTTCGAAAGACGCTGAGACCCGCGGTATCGATTTCTCACTTCTTCTCTCCCAGCTTATCATGATACAAAACTGCCCGTTGTGTACTGCCTTCGAATTTCTCTGATGTGACGAACGGAGCCTCTGATGAAGAATCGCAAAAGGCCGGAAGAACGTGTGGACAAGGGACCCCACAATGTCCCAGATATTGTCGAAAGAGTCAGTGGTGTTTCTACATTAACCCTCCCCCGTCCCTCCTCCTGCCCCACTTCACCCTCCTGCCATCATGCCAGCTCTAGAGCCCAGGCTTATCCGAACGGTGTTTGCGATAGCTTTTATGCTGTCCATGAGATTCAACCCTCGCCGTACAGACGATACTTCGCACGCGCTCTGGGTGTTGGTTTTGCACGACTTACGTGGTCGGCATTTCGGCCGACTGGTTCCCACTCCGCAATATCATCTCATTTACTTCCACCGAGGCAAAGGTGGCAAAGAAGATAACGTGCGAAGGTATTCCATATATGGAAATATGACTCGGCAAGAGGTCATGTCACCTGAGCGTGGTTTGCTTTTTGAACGTGCACGTTATCACCTTGCTCCGTTCAACCATTCTTCTACCACTCAGGCATCAAGTGTAGAATCATGAACCGTTTACAGTGAGCTCTTTTTCAGTTCTCTCTCAGCTTTACCGTTCCAAAGCACCTTCCTAGGAAATATACGGAAATGTTCCCTGTCATACGCGAGCCCAACGATGATCCACCGGAGTGGCAATCAGTGCCTCCCGAGACAAACTTTCGAACGCCCGGATACCTTCTGGGCATTGTAATGCCCTCTTCACGCGTAGCCAAAATGTTTACAGAACCCCCAATCCAAGGTATGGTGCTAGAGCGAAGGTGGCAAAAGCTCGAGCCTTCAGTCGTCCGGTGCGTGTGCACAACAACCGTATGTGCGATATAAACTGACCATTCACCCTGCAGTTCCTGTGGCCCTCCTACGGTTATGGTTTGGCCCTTTTCTGCTGGGCGTGAACCGGATCCAGATGCCAGATTTGATCCATACCTCCTAATCGTTGCGGATAATACTGGTGAAGAGTATGCCAACATTCTCAAGAACAAACCCGATTTTGTGGAAACGGCGTTGGACGTGATTAGTAATTATAACAAGGAGCTCAAAGAGGAATTACGGACAAAGATGAAGTGGTATCGGAGAACGTCTCGGAAGTGATTTTTTTTTTTGCGGGCCTCGACCATGTATACCGTTCTCAACCAACGAAGATGCACTATTAATGCACTCGCTGTATGGACAGAGAAATGACAATGTAGTGACCCGCTTTTCCACCATCTTCGGGACAGCATTGTACGAACTAAGGTCATCCGCGGTTCTCCGTGATATTTTTACTGATTCGACCGAACAAGCAGAGATACAAAGTTGCTCGCCAGCTGTATTGCTTTTCCCAGTAGTACTAGAGGATAAATGTTTCTTACTCTTTTAAGAAACGTTCTCGACTGATCCAATTCGTAATTGCCTGGGATTCCTTCATCGTCCTTCATCGTCCTTCATCGTGGGGAGTTTTCAGTCCGAGTCATTATCCGCGAGAATCAGGATTTGATTTACAAATATACGGCTTGCGGTCACATTGTGCAGGGCATTATTCCAAGGGGAAAGATTAGTGATGAACCAATCCGAAACGTACGTATTCAGGTGAGGACCGCGAAAGAGTATTGACAACTTGTTGGAGCATCAAACTAGGGTTAGACAGCGTTCCTCGTTCAAAGGTTCTCGAAAAAATAGGCATTCAATCCGAAAGGATAGACAGGGTCAAGCATGGTGGTACATTCATTTGTATCGGCGGGAATGAGATGCCACACGTATGTGCCTTGGCCCCAGAAAAGACCCCAGAAAACGCTCAGTAGTTTGTACTTCCCATAATAAGGATCCCTTGTGTTCGCCCTGTGGTTTTGAAAAGACGCTAAGACCCGCGTTATCGATTTCTCAGATCTTCTCTCCCAGCGTATCATGATACAAAACTGCCCGTTGTGTACTGCCTTTGAATTTCTCTGACGTGACGAATGAAGCCTCTGATGAAGAATCGGAAAAGGCCGGAAAAACGTGTGGACAAGGGACCCCACAATGACTCAGATATTGTCGAAAGAGTCAGTGGTATTTCTACATTAACCCTCCCCCGTCCCTCCTCCTGCCCCCACTTCACCCTCCTGCCATCATGCCATCTCTAGAGCCCATACTTATCGGAACGGTGTTTGCGATAGCTTTTATGCTGTCCATGAGATTCAACCCTCGCCGTACAGACGATACTTCGCACGCGCTCTGGGTGTTGGTTTTGCACGACTTATGTGGTCGACATTTCGGCCGACTGGTTCCCACTCCGCAATATCGAATTTACTGGTCGGTCAGGGACTCTTTGCACTTTCAGGACCAGGATCCAGATGTAACAATGCCGGACAGCGAAATTTTGGAGGTCATTCCAGACTTTGCAATACTTCTTTTCCGAGGAGTACTTTCTTCGACGACCGTTCGCAAAACCTTCATGGAAGTCTTGTCAAAATTCCGCCCAACATCCTATTTTCACAACAATCTTCGGGTCACGGCTTGTTTCATCCCATTACTGGTGGAGCTGAAGCGCCCCGTCAGCCGACATTGCTCAGACATCGATCAATTTATGGATGGGCTCAGTAAATTGATGGGTAATGCACGAATGCAAGTTCAATCGCAGGTATATATGCCTTCAAGCTCAAGTGTTAATCATAACAGTGATACTTATTCTACAAAGGCAGAGTGCTTGTTCTCAACTCCGAAGTTTTATCGGCAAAGTGAGGTGATTGTAATTGCAGCTGTTGGGGACTGGTGGTGCTTTCGGGTTTCGAAGCGATCACATTTTATTGTGGGAGATGGATTCAAGTTTTTCAATTATCCTGAAGAAGTTGAAATTGAGTGGGAGAAGGAGGAAGTGAGCGACCAGCTGCTCGCTCCGGCGGAAACTCAACAGATGCAACTTGTGATGAAGAACGAGGAATCTAAACAGGATCGAATCAAGAGGTTGAACAAGGAGAGGGATGAAAGAGCGAACCAGAGGCAGAAAAGGAAGGAGAAACAGCAGGAAGTCTATCAGGAGTGGTGTGATTTTATTGGATCTCTTGGGAACGATACCTCTTTCACCGTGAGACAGATGAACAAATACTCGCGCCTGCGATGGAATTGGGATGACGAGTGGCGCTTACGAGTGCCACAGCAAGACAACTTCATACAACCCGACCTACCGAGGGACCGCATCAACTTGCACGACTACCATGATCGACCGTCAGGACTGATGAAACTGGGATCTGGCAGATCAAGGAGACATCTGGACTGTATACGGATGTTTCTTGGGCCAAGCGACTGCCCATGGTTGGGAGGATGAGGTGAGCACATTAAAAATGTGTCGCGTTAATGCACAACTAAGCCGCTAATATTCTGCGCGTAGCAAACAGATTAAAGTTACTTACGAGTTGAAGTCATTTTCGCCTGCAAGCTATCATGACCGTGGTTTGGTTCAATATCAATGTTGACTTTTGTGTTGGTCATTATGATAGCAATGTAACTTTGAGGTGCTGCGGACTGCCCGCACTGACTCGAATTTCATCAGTTCACTCATTTAGTGGTAGATAACGTGCGAAGCTATTTCATATATGGATATATGTCATAAGGAAATATGATCAAATAAAATCTCGGCAAGAGGGCATGTCACCTGAGCGTGGTTTGCTTTTTGAACGTGCACTTTATCACCTTGCTCCGTTCAACCATTCCTCTACCACTCAGGCATCAAGTGTAGAATCATGAACCGTTTACAGTGAGCTCTTTTTCAGTTATCTCTCAGCTTTACCGTTTCAAAGCACCTCTCTAGGAAATATACGGAAATGTTCCCTGTCATACGCGACCCCAACGATGATCCACCGGAGTGGAGATCAGTGCCTCCCGGGACAGACTTTCGAACGCCCGCATACACTCTGGGCATTGTAATGCCCTCCTCACGCGTAGCCAAAATGTTTACAGAACCCCCAATCCAAGGTATGGTGCTACAGCGAAGGTGGCAAAAGCTCGAGCCTTCAGCCGTTCGGTGCGTGTGGACTACAACCGTATGTGCAATATAAACTGACCATTCACCCTGCAGTTCCTGTGGGTCTCCTAGGATTATTTGGCCCTTTTCTGCTGGGCGTAAACCGGATCCAGAAGCCAGATTTGATCCATACCTCCTAATCGTTGCGGATAATACTGGTAAACAGTATGCCAACATTCTCAAAAACAAACCTGATTTTGTGGAAACGGCGTTGGACGTGATTAGTAATTATAACAAGGAGCTCAAAGAGGAATTACGGACAGAGATGAAGTGGTATCGGAGAACGTCTCGGAAGTGATTTTTTTTTGCGGGCCTCGACCATGGATACCGTTCCCAACCTGCCACACGTATTGCCTTGGCCCCAGAAAATATCCCAGAAAACGCTCAGTAGTTTGTACTTACCATACTAATAAGAGTCCCTTGTGTTCGCCTTGTGGTTTTCGAAAGACGCTCAAACCGCGTTATCGATTTTACAGATCTTCTCTCCTCGCTCACTATAATTATCATGATATACATTCAAGTGCTCGATGCCTATCCGGATATTTTTCTCATTACAGACCATGATTGTGTGTTTGAGAGTCTATGGTGGTTACTAAGTCTTCCGCACTTAGTCAGTAAATACGAAAGTACTGCATAAGTCCTTGGTAGTAAGTAGCCGAGTTCGGTTCGGATCGATCTCATGCTATACCCCGCTTTGACCGCTCCCCACCATATTATTCTGAAGTCCGCGCGTTGTTTCGCCCATTTGGCACCCGGTGTCAAAGATTGTTAACACTCTGTCTTCAACAAAAGAGGCTTGCCCTAGTGGTTTTGAAAGTACGACAGAAACAAGGGGCAGCACCCTCCCGGCGCAAGTGAAATACTTAAGCTCAACATGAATTTCATAATTTTTGGCTCGAGAAAGTCAGCCATCCACAGGCTTCCGAAACGAGCCAACATTTTGTTACTCCGGACGAACGAAAGGTAGATCTATAACACGGCAGAGATAATTCCGGTGCGAAATGGTTGAGTAGTTCGAGGGGCAATGTCTCCAAATGTCTCATTACTCAGCGCGTTTCTGGTTCAAAAGAAGAAAGGGCTCGATCTCATCTTCAAATTTTTCTCGTTACCCACCATGAGCGATATATCTCTTCCCAAATCATCTTCCACCGTAACAGGCAAGGCCTTGAATTTAGCTTCACCAACTACGAACATTCCCGCCGGACTTTTCCTTAGCCCGGTTAAACCTAGGAAGGAAAAGCTTTGGTCGAACGACTATGCTTTTCTCATCGAGCATCCAAACACCGGACAAAAAGTCATGTTCGACCTTGGTCCGATGAAGGATTTTACCAAGCTTGCTCCTGCCATGCAGGGTTTACTCGCTCAGGCCGGGTTCGAGATGACTGTCGACGCGGATATTGCGGAACAACTTGATGCTGGCGGGGTATCTTTGGAGCAAGTCCATTCTGTAATTTGGAGGTGAGGGCACTTAATGTCGATAAAGAAAAGGGGAATAGTAGAGCTAAAGTGTCTGGTATCCGAATAGCCACTCGCATTTCGATCACACCGGTAAGTTTTTCTCAAAGAGTTGAATCGGGCACTTGTATCAAACCATTCCGCAGGCGATATGTCTCGCTTCCCGTCTTCGACCAAACTCTATATAGGCAAAGGTACGGATCGGAGGGCCTATCCTTCGGTTCCCGATGCTATGCTTCTGGAGAGCGATTTCGCGTACGTTTTCCATGCTGTACAGTCAACCCCCATCCTTAATCAGATATTATATTCGTATTTTAGAGGACGGGAAGTGATTGAAGTTGACTGGGAAAAGCCAGATTTGACAATCGGAGGAGCTGCTGCAGTCGATTTCTTCGCAGATGGCAGTTTCTATTTGATCGACACGCCAGGAGTGAGTTCTTATTCTTCTTTGTTTGTTTTTTTCTTTTTGAAGAGGCGTGAGGCAATCGGAGCACAGCGCACTTGACACTGACAACGAATTTTTCATCCTGTTACAGCATTTGCCCGGACATCTCACCGCATTGGCTCGTGTAAAGGAAGATTCATTTGTCCTTCTCGGAGGCGATTGCTGTCACCACCCAGGCCAACTCCGTCCTAACGATCACCTGCATAAAACCTGTCCATGCCCAGTTGGCACACTGACCGACCTATCCAAGCCCGTTCTCACCATTCCCGAAGGTTTCTCGATGTACGCAGACAGGCCGAGCGCGATTGAATCGCAGGAGAAGATTCGCAAGTTGGAAGCCCATCCTGATGTGTTCTTGATCGCAGCGCACGACCCAAGTTTGGATGAAATCATTACGCTGTTCCCTGAGTCGGTCAACGACTGGAAAGAGCTTGGGTGGAAGCCAAAAGCGGTATGGGCATTCTTGCAGGAAGGAAACAAAGGTTACGGGTACCATTGAAATGGTACCGAGACCGGCTTGCTTGGTAGAAACCACGATGTTAGATTCATCCACCACAGTTGATACAATTAAATGATGCGATAATAGACCCCACCAATTCGAGTCTCCTGGTGTTCACTACACACTCAGCCGGTATCTCAGTACATGCTACAAACTTTCGAAACCACCATTCACTCACAGTCACAGCCTTTCAGAGCCAACTTATGTCCTCGAAAACCCCGTTCGAAGGGACGCTAGAGATGGAGAGTCGTAATACAAGCTTCCGGAAGTAGTCATCTTTACTAATGCCGAAAACATCGCAAGGAAATACCAGAAGAATCCGTAAAACGTGAAAGACACACCACACCCATCTTTCTGATGGGTCACATCAGTATCTCTTCCCTGGTTCGATAAAAGAACATCCGGAAGATCAAACTGTAGTACGTGAATGATATACTTCGACTTCCTATCGGCGGTTCGAACGAAGAGTTCTCAGGAAGCACTCGGGTTTATCGACTGTATTTAACTTATCGACTGTATTCAACATTCCCCGGGTCATTTTTGAAGCATAATCGCCATGCGCTTCAGTAAATTTAGATGCAGAAGGAAGATACTAATGCACATGCTACCTACTTCTTCTGACGTATTTTTTTTTTTCAAGGCGTTTGGGAACGGTGTCTATCGTGTTGGATAAGTATGCGGGTCATGTTTTTGAGAGCGCCGTCTTTCAAAAGAGCATTATTGCCGTGGCTGTATTATAAGCTTCACAACTTGACAAGAGTCGTTTCTAACAGCCTCTAAGCTCTAAGGCTTGTGGCAGGGTAATAGGATATATTGAGGAAGACATCATGGCGAAGAACGCGGTACATGCTCTAGAAAGAAGACTCGAGATCTGCAGAATTCCCTTATATGGAAGGTCTTTCACAAATACAACGGCCAGGTTCCGGTTCGCTCTCAGATCTTCAAGCTAGTCAAATGGGGAACATGCGCTCATTGATATTCCGCTCCAATGCCCAACTCCGCATGACAGTTCTTCTCATTTCCCATACCTCTCTATATCCGCTCTCGTTCTCCAGGCATTTCTTCCTTGCTTTCCCGGGCTGCGTGTCGCACGTACTTTGCTCCGTACATGTGCTAGGATACAGTTCTGGGCTACCGGCTAACCCTAACAGTACCCATTGAACTCTCTGATGTGGACTCGGACCTGCCGCGAGCGACGGGCCTTGAGTAGTACTCAAACACGTGAGATTGATTTCGTGTTATTTTTCGGTATTTATTTGAGAATTCTACCTCTTCATTCGCACCACCACCTCCACCATAATCGCCACATTATAGTATCGTCATTTCGAACCTTTTCTACACCGTCTTCAATATATTCAACAAGATAACCATCTCTCGTTTCGCGAGGTTGACCACCCGGCTTTGCACCGTCTCGGCGAATTTGGACCGCGAATTTGGACCGGCATACACCTTCCCATAATTGAACATTCCAGCGAGAAGAAAAGAATTCGTCCTGGCTAGATTCCCGAGTGATTTAGTCCAATCCCAGCGCATGGGAGGCTTGGAAGGCAAACGAGATGAGACTTTGTTTGAAAAAAGATGAATGACCCACAGTCACCTACGAGAAGGAATGCTCATCAAGGTAACTTTATTTCTCTGTCCATAATAATGATCTGATATTCTAAATATAGTCGAAAGATGTAGTTGACTGTTACAAAATTTGCGGACGAGACATACTTGCGTCTGAGTCAAGTCGGTCATTTTGTTACTAAGCATCAGTTGGGCTGCCCAATTGATGTCTAGTAACAAAGTTATCGACTTCGCTCGAAATTCTCTGGATCTGGAACGTCTTGTCTCTTTGGTCTGAAACCATGGTGTCCGTCGCCTCTGCCAGGAGGCGGGCCGGACCGGTCACAACATTCGTCCGGAACGAGATGATCACAAAGGCGGGGCGGCGAGGGCCGAACCTATGAGTGTGTTACATGTAAATTTACTTCCGACCACCACTTATACCATCCGAACCCATTTCATCCCATCGACAAGACCCACCGCGTTATGTCTCACATCCTCCACGGCCCACTTTTCTTTGGCTCAACTGCTAGTTGATCACAACCCTCATTGGTCACGTCTAAGGCCTTACAACGCGTCAAATAAGGAACCAACTACTTGGGACCTCGATACTTTTTGTCAAGGACATGATTAAATAGGTGTGTAGCGCAATGTTATTCTTGCCTGGTTCCCCCTCAACATTCCAACATCGGTCATATTGCAGGAGGTGCGTCCAGTGCTTAGCAAATCTTATAAGACTACTAAACCCTCAAAGCTTCAAGTCCGGCAACGCGAGACCTGATAGTGTAAACGATGGAGCCGCCTACCAGGTGACGTCAACGACGAAACGTTGACGTATAGACTAACCCTAACAGCGCCCCCGAGTCTCAAGCAAAACAGCGACCGTCCGACTCGTATTTGCCGCGCGACTTATTCGCGGCGGCCCACTTTCACAAGTAGGTCCTTTTAATCCCTCATATGCTTAATCTGATCCTTTGCGTGGACTTTATCTACAAATAGATTACGGTTTCATTCTTGTTACTGGAGTCTGGGGACGATATGGGAAAGAGCTCGTTCTTTAGTCAGTTTATACTAGCTTAGCACATCGCCAATTGTTTATTCTCCCTTGAGGTGATAAAAAATTAGCAAGTTACCATTTTCTTGCTTGTATACAGGAAAATTAAGGGTTTCACTTTGAGTGAACACGTCCTCCAAATACAATAAAAGTGAGTGAAATTTTTTGACTTTTCAGCACGAAGTAAAAATTTCGACCTTTTGATAATCTTTCGATGCAAGCGAAAATAATTAATGGCGGTGTGACTACTGTTGGAATTTGGAATGCCGCTGATGCACCTTGCTAACACTAGGTCTTGTACTCGCTTCGCATCCGAAGGCCTCGCCAATAAACAATCAAATGCAATGATGGACCGGCTATTGGGTCGTATCAGGTGTTAACTACGCTCAGGGAGAGACCGATCAAAGAATTAATAAAGGCAAGATCCTACGTAGGAAACGCTTTCTCCGACGATATAACCGCGGGTCCGATAGCCGCGGATCCAACGTGTCGGATTGAAATTGAATATGGGACCTAAACCATTAATGAAATGTAACAACCTGACATCTGCATCCGAGTCTTAGTAGACCCGTCTAATAAGACTCAACCTTCCTAAAGTACACTGCATTGAATACAACAAGTTCAAAAAGGTCTTGCCCACAGAACTTTGAGCAAGCCATCAATGCCCCTCTAATGTCGGATCTTCAAGTTGTATATTTTGTTGGTATCTACTGCATTCTAGGCTTAGCTTTAGCACCAACTTCCTTCCGTTAGCTGCTTATCATTCTACTTTTACCTTGTAGTACCGAGGTCTTTCGCAGGATAATTGGATTTTTTTTTGAATCCAATCATCCTGTGAAAGGCAACTGCTATTGCTGGTAATTAGAACTGTCTTTCTGATTTCAGAATCCCGGGTCAGATCCAAGCCTATCATTTACGAGTCCGGAATGTACCAGTAAACGTTCAAGGCTGGGTTTTTCACTCAAATACAGAAAGTTCTATATCTAGACTATACACTGCATGCCCTTCGATACCCCTTGAAGTTTCTAGCGGTCGCGGTCGCATCCTAGTCAAGAATCAAGATTGCTATGATACTCCCGTTTCATGATCTCTATGCTTTTTTGGTGTCCATGCTGCTGGATGGGAATTTTTCCTGTTCAAACACTCAACTTCGATTTGGGTTTCAATGTGCTGACCATGTCCTCGGTTGAGACAAAACGTCATCGTTACCGTCGCTCAAGTCTCTTCAGCCGTCAAATAAGAATGCTCCGAGTCACTGTCTGGAGTCCGGTCCAATTCCTGAGGACGATATTTGTGGTCGACGGTGTCGTTTGGAACTGTCGTGGCACAAGTACCCTTGTCATACAATGAAAGGAGGAAAGCTAGGAAATGGATATGGACTCTGATGGAGGAGTCAAGAAGAGGCGGAGGATGGTTCCTGGTCATCCGAGTCCTCATTCTCAATGAACACCGTTTTCATCCCTTCCATTCCGCATTTAGGGCTCATAGTCACATTTTATAGAGTAGGTAGCAGAGTGCGCTGGAGACTGCCGATGAGGAGATGGGGGATATCCCCAAATCTTGATTTTCTCTGTTCTATGCCACTACAGTAAATGGGTGGGCTATAAACAAGGTATTGTTTCCTCCACCAAAGATATCCTACACTACAATGACAATTCATCTTACGCGATGAATATCAATTTCACTGAGCGCCCTGGTGGTATCGGAGTCGTCGTTGCTGGTCCAAGTATTTGTCCAGATGAAATCAGAATATACTAGGACTAAAGTAAATATTTGGGATGTGCCGGAGAGAGCAGAGAGAACGGAGAGAAAAAAAATTTTAAGCCAGAAATTTGGGAGCGATAGCCTACTATGACGAGCTTGTGACAAGCTGAAGTAGACGGGAACAACTCCCCCTTCATTATGCATCCGCAAAGCCTGGATTTTAGGACTTCAAAAGGATGACTTAAATCAGTCGGATGAACATGCACTGGCAGGAAAGGACAGGAGATACACCCCCGATACTTCCGCCTTTAGCCTGAGGCAAGTTCAAGTTCGACATAGGGATAGCCAAGCAGTGTAATTCAAATCCATTGTCAATGTTATAGTTCGGATCGGAACTAGTAGTTTGACATCTTGAATGCCAGGTTGGAGGAGCCAGAAGTTCAAGTTTTACTCTGACGGGACTTGAAAGACTTCGAGAACTTAATGAGAAACTTAATGGTATAGTGTCCGCAGTGTGCATAAATATTCAAGCAACTATACTTCTCGAGGTTCAATTGTTGGATCATGTAGTACTAGTTACATACCCATAAATAAATTTTCTATTTTCCGGTATCATATACTTGAGATTCATGACTGGAATGCTCCTCGATATCTCTGGCAATATTTACTTGAATGCGGCGCATAGGCATACTTCCAATGGTCTGAACTGCATGTTCCGGGCCGCTAGATTGATTGAAGCTCGGAACGCCCTGCATAGTATGCAACTTGATTCTTATGGTTATAGCGTTGAATGTAATTCCCTTTTGGATATTTTAGATGGCGATAACTTGATGCAAGAAATTGAAATGAGAAATCACTCACCACAACAGATGCAACACTCTCCAACAAAATATACTGCGCGTTGATGTCTGAACAATACAGTGCCAGAAGAACAATTTCTACAATCAGCTGCAAAGCCGCAGATTCTACCAAAATCCTGAGTATGTAAAGAAGTCGTGCACCACCGCGGGCATTATATCGGGAGGACTGTCGGTGGGTTGTCCATATTTTATAGCTCATCAGAGATGTGGTGATGATATTCAGCACAACTGCTAATGAGTAAAATATCTTGATCCATCTGTTCAATCGCGGGTCAAACACGGTTTCTGTCGGTGGGACTGTGCTGTATAGGGCGCAAACCATGTAACCCGCAACTAAACACCCATAACAAAAAAATGGAAAACTGCGTTAGAAACATTTTCTTCAAGTAGCAGGTCCAATTGGGGCTCACCAATGTTTACCAATAGCAAAGTTACAGGAAAGAGGATGATTAGCCAATTGTGACCCCAAAGGACCCAGCAGCGATATATCTATAAGTCCAGCTCAATATCAGTAATTCTCCACTCAAAGAAATTGCAAAGAAAAATTCTCACAGCAGCAGCACTACCTAAATTTTCCTGTGTTGCATAGAGTGTGTCCTTCATGATGTGATCCCAGGGTCGCAAGTTACCGATATATGCCACAGGACCCCCCGGAGTTAATCCATGGTCCACATACCCCTCAACCATGCGAGCACCATTCATTGCCAGATGCCAAGTTGCGATAAAAAACATGAGCGATGAAATGGCAATCATGACCTAGTAATGCACAGGGAAGTTAGTCTGAGAGCTGGACTACTAACACGGACTCAAATGAGCACAAACATTAGCGTGGCGATCAAACCTTTGAACCCTCCCATCAAACATCGGAGAAACATGAATGTATATAGTCAATGAAAATATGGCAAGAAAAAATCCTGTTCGCAGACAATCGAAGAAAGTCAAATTTCTGACATGTTCGATGCAAAAATAAAGACTCCACACCATATACAATGCCCTGTGTAAAAATCAGTTGCTACGTTAAGAAATTTAGGCGAAGTATTGACCTCGACATAAGGAGCAATAAGAAATGTCTTTTCTAGCGAAAGCTGTCCCATGGCCAAGGTCGGGGTCTTGCGTGGAAGTAGAACGAGACAAGACAAGAGATGGGGTGAAGAAATGACACTGCTCACACCGCCTGACTATTATAAGTCTTTAAATTCTCTATACTTATATATCAAGGATTGTAATTTTGTGGGCAATATGATGATCTTTTTCACGGGGTTTCAGGACCCTGAAGGCCGCGCACATGTGGAAGTAGACTGATGTATACAGTGTGTGACTCGAGCTTTCGTAAATCATTTTCATAAGGTTCCGATCAACGGCGATCCCGGGCTTAGTCGCATGGGGAGTCGCTCCGAAATTTGATATTGGAGGCCAGTTCATCTGACACGGCCTCTTGTAAAGCTGCCACTATCACTGGATACCCACTAGAGATCTGATGATCATTCATAAATTTATGTAAATAATTTTCTGAAATTGAATAACATTCCGCCGTGTAGATACTATTCCTATTGAGGACGTCACACTCGTAAATGCTCAATCTTATAGGGAATCGGGGATAACTTCAGTCCTCTAGAAACGAACAACAAGCTATTGACTTACTGTTTTCGCTCCGAGTCGGACGCTGCCTGACCATCGCAGCTCTACACCTCATCCCCCGAGGATTTGGGTTCGAGGGATTTGAAGCAATGAAAATCTGGCCATGTACTTTTGCACCTACGAAGTACTCGCCTGGGTACTATTCACGATTTTTACAAAAATACGACTTCAAATCCACCCATGCTCCGCCGAGACCCCCACAACAGAGCCAACGCGTCGCGATGTCACTATCTGACAACCAGCTGTACTAGTTCTTAAATCAACTAGCGGGTATTTATAAATCCATTAACATCGCAAGATACTATATGCAGTTAATGTGCAGCGAACCAAATCGGCGAATACTGTCCCAATATATCCGCATGTCGGCCAACCGAGTAAAGCGGTCAATCGAGCATTGCGGAGCTAAAAAAAATAAATCTCCCCTCCGCGGTAAGACAAAGTATGGCCCATTTCAAACTGCCCCGACATTTAATGTCGGGGTCAAAATTATTATTATTTTTCTACCAGAGATTTTGAGTGGCATAATGAACAGTCTTATGGCTGATAGAGACAAATTATCATCTCTCCACTGTGAATTTTCTGCGATCGGGAGGGCCAAAACCCTCGATACTTGCAGTATCCTTGCCAGACGGAGGTCGAACGGGAAAGCCTCGGGCATCCTCGATTAGATTGGATTATTCTCAAGGGACTTTATTTGCTCAGATCTGCCGAGCGGCACTCTCGGTCTTCGAATACAAAACATTGCCCGAGCGGAAGCTCCCTTCGGCAGTATCAAGGCTTTCAGCCGCTCCTGATTGCAGTCGATGACAGTTAGCGCAAAACGTTTCAACAATCTCGCAAAGTACAATAAATTGTCCAAATATTCCGAAGTGGACTTGAAATGATTTTCCACCATTTTGGTGTCAACAGCCGAGATGACCTCTGCCGTGCACTTGTGGAGGCAACCTTAGATCTGAAATGTCAACGTTGAATGTTGGGCACCTACCGAATGTACGGGAGCATACTTTACACATATATCCCATCATTTACATGTCGAGTGTTGATGCCAGGGCCAGGGCTCTCCTGACGTATTATTGCATATTATTGAACGACCATCTGCATCAAAAACGCGCGCGCGCGAGAGTTTTTTAATTTTAACCGCCGTAGACGGTAGACCAACATGAGCGGGAAACTAGGTGATAGTACGTAGTTACAAGAAGTAGTCAATAACGCGTGACGGATGGGCGCAACGCATAATGATGAAGTCCGAAACCGTGCAACAGTCTGCTAAATGGCTATGGCCGGCTTCTATCTGCGGAATCTCAATAGGAGACTGTCACCGTCACTGCAACCGCGAAACGAATGCTGCATATAATCCGAAAGCCATTAGTTTGACGGTCGATCGCGGTGGAGACGAGGAGATCTAGATGCTGTAATGAGAAAGGAGTTCCTTTGTATCGCTTCAATTATATAGATATAAGTATGGGCAACATGTGATCGTTAACTCCAAGACATGTAGCACAAAGTACGAGTACGTACACTGTCCAGCATAACACGCGCAACGTGCGGGTGCGGGTTAGCAAACGCTGTTGGACAGATGGATATTGCCGGTAAAGCGCTTCCCAGCATTGATCTGCCTGTTCCAGCACTGCTGCCAGTCGGGAGTACTAATACTATTAGTAAAAGTTGAGTAAACTAGCCTGGGCCCTTAGGCTTACTAGCCTAATTATAATCCTACTTACTTAGCTAGGTATGGTGGCAGGGCAACCTTCGCCTACAGTTACTGATTAGACATCATTTACCCCAGCTATATCCAGTGTTTCAGCGAAGGCTTCGAGTCACGGTGATCTTCGAAACCCCTTAGAAATACTATCTTGAAATTTTTTTGATGTGGCTCCAGGCTGTCTCGATAAATTTTCAACCAAGTTTCCCGCTGATCAGCAAAACCTTGGTTTTAGCCCTGGCAGCAACCAGCACATCAGCAAAACCGGTAATTGTCCACAACGCTCGCAGGAGTGACAGCGCTGTACAAGCGCAATTCAGTTCTGTAGAGGTAATTCAAAAACTCAGAAGTTCAAATTACAGGTACTTACTACACACCAAAGTGTGTCATCAGGCAGAGGCGGGAAGATATGCATTGCACTTAGGAATGTAATAAGACACAACTAGTACGTGCTTTCAAGGAAACCAGTATCCCTACTACAAAGCGGTTGAAAAGCAGGGGTCAACTTTGGATTTTTGTACTTCAGTAGATAAGTATTTCAACCGAATCAAATAGTGGTTACGCAGCAATAAATACCAATTCATATCATCTGAATTGGAATTCAGTCAACTGAATGGGCGATGTACGGGACTCAATGTACGGGACTGAATAGGCGTTTGTGCAGCGTTGTGCAGAGCTGTACAGCGCTGTACAGCGGTGCCCTCGCTTAAACACCGTGAGTGTTGTGAGTGTACAACGCCTAGCTGTTCTGCTAATAAGTTTAATTCAACCATGGCAACCCAGAGTTGTCCAGCGCTGAACAACATCGACGTTTTTGGAGAGCTGGAACTTGGAAGTCACCTGTTGCTGATCTGGGGGTGCATTATCATCAAATAGCTGCTCACTGCCAGTTTAAAAAAAAGCTCCATCATTAGGCTGCTTGATGTCAGTCCGCTAATATATATATATCGTAGCCTACTAACCCTTTGCTAAGACCTTAATCTGGATTTTTATTGTTGTTGAGCCCTACTACCAAGAATCAGTCAGACCGTACTAATCAGCAAAACGGATGTGCGCTGGACAGTGCTGGACAGCGCCTGACAGAGCCCACGGCGCCCATAGCAACCTACAGCACCCACAGTACTGACAGTACTGGACAGCGCTATTCAACGCTGTCGTCGCCATGGATATTTGGATAGCAACTGAATTGCGCGCTGTCAGGAACTCAATTCAGCGCTCTCCAGCACACCTAGGTTTTGCTGTTTATTGGCTGAAACACTGCTTCCGGCATGGGCCATGTTCACAGTTAGAGAGTGCAACTTGAAGTACCCAGTTCAATCTCATTCAACAATCCGATCTTGTGGTTATTCAACATGGTTACATGAAAGTCTTGATACAAAGTTAAATCTGCTGTATAAGGCACCTGAGATGGGCTACTCTCATCACAAGTTAATACAGCTTGGGACCGGGTGCGGAATGCCACATAAGTATTACTGTAGCTCAGGTATCCCTGATCAGTATATATTAGAATATACAAAACTTTGATAATCACTAATACAGATGCACTGCCCAGCAGTGATACATAGTATTGAGTGCTATTGGCGGAGCACCATCTGGCACCGCATGTTGAAGTTGAATGGCTACATCAGCAAAACCTGGGTTTTGCTGAAAGCACGGAATTGAGTCGGCTAGCCTCGGCTAGCACAACCATTCAATCGCTATTCAGTCCCCAGCATCTCCATGGGGACGACAGCGATGGACAGCGCTGTCCAGCCAGTGTTTTCGCGGTTCGGTCTGTGAGCCTAGTGGCCCGGGTTCAGATTCAGCAAAAAGCTTGTCTAAACCAAACCTCTGCTAGGTTCGAGGTTCAATGGCCAGCTGAACCTTGAACCCCGAACCGTACCTCTGAACCTCCAAAGCCTCCCAGACGCTGAATGTCCAACATTTTGGCAAAAAATGCAACTTTTCAACTCTTTGGGCATTGCAATTGATATATTTCAGGCGTGACCGTCTCGTGATTGTGAAGGGGATTTTCTATTACTAATTATTTACATTGTATATGCCACTATCATGCCAGTTCTGATGATGTGAGTATGACTCATACTCATAACATACATTCAATTTGCATTCATTGCTACTCTAGAATTGACATTGTAAACAGTGAAAATAAATAAAGAGTACAGAAGGTGATCTTCACGGAAAAAAAAAACAGAGAAATTTTTTTTTTGGTGGGGCAGGAGGCCCGGTTCAGGTTCAGGGTTCGGCCAAAATTTCAAGTTCACGGACAGAACCGAACCGCGGCAACACTGTGTCCAGCACGATGCTTTGCTTTTGACGCTTTCGTGCTGAAACTGCTGGACTAGAACGCTGTTTTGCTGATATAAATTTAGTCTCTCTTCACTTCTCCATCAATTCAGTGCTCTCCGGTACAGTAGCGGTACTACTGGAGGTGCTGGAGGCCCCGTGAACATTTGTTGATATAGAATGAATCGAAAGGAATATTTCAAGGGCTTTTTTGATTAAAAATTGCCTCGGGTATCTTCAAAAGTTAATAACTCGAGAGTTTTTTTATCATGGAATGCAAGTTAGTAGGAGATAGAATTCATTACAAAACTTCTTCAGTGTTTAGTACAAGATGCGAACAATAGAAAAACTACCTGTAGCAGGGCTTATGTACAAGATACACACACACATACAATTTCAGAAGTTGTATTAATACTTAATGCTAGAGCCTCAGTGGAACACTTAGTAGAGCTATCAAACGAAAAAAGAAGTTCAAAGGACCGCTATGCCTACATTAAAAAATGTAGGAAAGGGTACAAAACAAAGCTTGAAAGTAACAAAACGACTGCAAGCTATCATATATGATATAATTCAATAGAAAAAGACAATGTTACACCAAATACAATTTAGAGAAGTTCAGCTATGGACCAAGTGCAGCACGAGCTTCAGTGCCTTATTACTAGTACATTTATGACTGACAGCACAGCGAAACTATCACACACTGCCCACAGTAACCACCGGCTTTCCTACTATATCATGGCCACTTTTCAGCATGTCAGCAATTGACTGCGGAACATCATCCCATTTTTCCCCAACAGTGTTCTCCTTGCTTTTGAGTTTTCCCTGGGCCACCAATGCTGGAACTTCCTGGAAAAACTGCGCTGCAAATTGAGGAATATAATCTGGAACAACGAAACCCTGAATTTTTAGCCGTTTCTTTTGAATTTGAGAGGCATTCTAGTGGATGGTTCAAACTATGTGTCAACTATGATAACAAGAAATAGGGAATTCACTATCACCTTGAGTCGATATCGGTCGTCATACGGTATACTATCAGTGCCTGATGCACCGCAAATCTGCATCACAGTAAATAAATATCACAACATTCTGACAACTGACTTACTGCAAAGCGGGCTTGAGGAAGGCAAAATTCCAGTGCTGCATCTAGCGCTTCTGCACCAACATTGTCCTAGTAGCACATCAAAAAGGAGATTTTGGAAGCAACCCATAAGACTTACCCAAAATGCGTGGATTGGCCCATATTTCTTAAGCGCTTCCCCGTAACTTTCCTTTTTATAATTGAACGCATTATCCGCTCCAAGGCTCAGCATGAATTTGACTTTAGCATCTGATCCAGCCGACGCAATGACTTTCATTCTTTTCAAGCCGAAATTTCGTAATATGCTCTAGGGGTTTGAACATGTTAATCTACTCACCCTTTCATTTTTGCAAGCTGAATCACTAGACTGATACAGCAATGAGTGCAAGAATTCATAATAATCATTATGTTGAACATACCTTCCCACACCGGATGCCCCAGAGGAAACGAAGAGAGTTTCATCCTGGACAGCTTGGTCAAATTTTGCGAAATGTACTCCCATTTATATTACCTTCTTTCCCTGAAGAACACCTTCCATACCAACGAATGCAGTCATGCCGGGTGTACCCAAAATATTTGTGTACGTGCTCAGTGGGTAAGCACCCTTGGGGTCGGGAACGGGCTGCAGGACCAAGGAATCCATATCAAATGTACCGGGCGCCCATTGGTCAGGTTCAAATTTTACTCTGCCTGAATCCCGACATTGTCAGACCTTTAATAGTGATTAAACTGAGAGACTTAACCGAGATTCTTACCTTCGATGTAAGGTTGAACAGTATAAGCCTCCCAAGGGGTCTGCCCATACATGTATTGTCCTACCTTGACTTCCTCCTTTTCGGAGCGGACAACAACCACAACGGCAAATGCCACAATGCTAAAAATAGATGAAGTTCATGAGTTTCAGGTACTATATATCCCAACAATTCAGCCTTACGGTGCCCCGGTAATATATGTAGTTGTGTAGCTCGTTATCGAGGGATCTCGCATCCGTTCCCGCATAGCAGGTTCAGGGCTAGGGTATAGATGCATGGACCTTCAATTTTCGCAGCCTAATTAAGCCATGATTACGCACCTCAGAACGAGACTTTTGGTAAGATATCCTCCGTTCAACGGCACATTCTCAAGGTCAATGGTATGCGAGCTGTCGAGGACGATGTGCTTCCCAGCTATCGGCAAGCCCTCCTGTGGACGTTCTTTGAATACGATGCGAGGGTTTGTAACGGGTGCCATTTCAAGCTAGTGCAGATGTAGTGGGAATGGATGCTACAAAGGGATGGGCAGTTACTGCGTTGATATATACTCTCTTTTGTGGACTACCGGACAGCTCGGGCAGTGGCAATGGTATCGGCGGATTTCCAGGCTGTCAACTAGAGTTCATCCAAGATCTAGGCCCAAAATGTTTCGATAGCATCAGAATGGTATCTGATTTCCTTGATGGATGGCGACGTGAGATAACTTCGGTGGCGCCGTACGGTGAGATTACTAACTGGGCCGTATATTACCTGGTTTGACTGCTGCGCCCTTCATTTGCGCATTTCCTCGAACCATAACCATGATTTCAATGAAAACGAAGCTGACCAGTTTGCTTGGTGTGTCTTTACCTTCTACTTTTGGTACGATGAGTTTATCCAGCCAACGCAGGGACACAGATTCCAATTGTAACGGCTCCGATGTACTATGCAACGACCCCTGCTATGGCGGCTGCAGCAGGAGAAGCTGGTGCTTTTGGGTTCATTGCCGCAGGTAAATCGCGCAAAGCTTTTTACGCACTCAGCCGGGACTCATGATCTACAGGATTTACACCGTCAAAGACTCTGGTGGATGAGCTCCATGCTGCACGTTCAATACTCGGCACCTCCTCAAAAGCTTCCATTCCCGTGGGCGTTGGCTTTCTCGGCTGGATTTTGGATCAGACGGAGACATCAGAAGATCCTCGCATTCCGCCTATCCTTGCAGAACGGCCTGCAGCGATCTGGTTTGCCTTTGGAGTGGACCTTGGGAAATATGTTTCTCAAGTCCGCGCGTACGATGCTAGTCGCGCACACAAAACACTCGTGTTTGTGATTGTCACCACCGTCGACGAAGCCGTGCAAGCAGCAAATGAGTGGGGCGTTGATGTCCTGGTTGTTCAAGGTGTGTCGAGAGTCGATCAGAAATTCTACTTCCCACTGAATCTATTCCGCCAGGGAATGAGGCCGGTGGACACGGTCGAGCGGGTGGTCCCGCACTAAACATGCTTCTACCTGCTGTGCTTGAGGCCGTACCGTCGGGACCTACTATTCTAGCTGCGGGTGGAGTCTCAACCGGAAATCAGGTGGCATCTCTGCTCGTAATGGGGGCAGATGGTGTTGTCCTCGGATCTCGTCTACTGGGAACCCCCGAATGCATGTACCCAGAAAAAGCGAAGGAGGTCATCGTCAACTCAAGCCTCAACTCCACTGTCAGAAGCGACGTTTTTGACGAGGTAAATCGGACCGCATTCTGGCCGAAAGGTTACGATGGGAGGGCAGTGGTAAATGACATCGTAAATGATCAAAAGGCTGCTTTGACGCTCGAGGAACGACTGGCAAGATACGAAAACAGCAAGAAGAATGGGGAATCAACTCGCCTTGTCATTTGGGCAGGAGACGCGATTGCCTTTGTTCATGATGACTCCAGCACCAAGGTAAGTCCGAGCAATTTCATTGGATTATCTCAATGTATATCTCATTCAATCTGCGTGCGCTTAGACCATCATTCGCCAACTACATAATGAGGCTGTTTCTATCATACAGAAAGCTGCGGGAATGTTGAACTAGGCAGTGCTGGGTATTACTATGTATGCTTAGTGTCGCACAATGTGAAATGGTCAGATCTTTCCTCTTTTGACCGTTGAGCGGAACGAGAAAAGAAGTTTCAACCTAAGCTAAATCGGGATTAATCTACCCCGTTCAAACTTGAGTGGAAGAATCTCCCCTGGTTTGATCATATATCTCAACTTCCGGAGGTTTACCAAGGTGTTGAATGTCTTCCAATGCATGCCCAGGTAGCCGAGGTAAAAGCAACTTTCGACTTACATGACGCCGCTAGATGACGGATAAAAAACTTAAGTAGCAAGCTGCAGTATAGAGAGTAGAACAAAAAAGAACATGAACGTACAGTAGGTTTGTGTTGTTTCAACAATAACAATACTTCCTTTATCATGTAAAGATATCTTGTCATTCACGACACCACCACCACACGTCCTACGCGTCCGGCGCGCCCACTTTAACAATCAATATCATTCATGGTAGGCCATAGCAAACTGGAAGACTTCAAGAAAGGAGGAACGGGGGATTTACAAGTTGCGCCCTCTCTGAATAGTTAACTGATAATCATTACTAAGAGCGTTGATGTTTCATGATTGAGGCGATTACAAGTTATCCTGAGTTGTTCCAGCTTCCGGTAGAGCAAATTGAGTTACTGAGAGGAGAGCTATGGTACTATGATCTGAGAGCTCAAAGCTCGGACAGTACTTGTTCGTAGGACAATCATGATGCTTGTTGGATACCAAAGCAAGGCAGTGTCATCAAATACTACTCCGAACTCCGGAGACTTGAGCTTGTTTATGGTCACTTATGAGTCCGGAATGAAGTGAAAGAATTGTCCAAGTTTGTCGAAGATTTGTTTGCACGCAACGCAAGTATAGTACAATAAAAGCCATATACTGCGTGAGGTTCTTAGACTAAAGATCCACTCTTGCAAATAAGTAGATAATATATCATTGAGATAAATTATGAGGCAACAAGAAAGTTCATTCATTCTGGGCTGATAACATAGAGCACTTAGCGCATAATATCACAAGCATAGTGATGTGCCGTCCGTCCAATATTTCTCTCATCTGAGTCGTTCGAGTCAGTACTATCTTTGCACCCAAAATGTAGTGGGTTTACCGTGAGAAGCACACATGCCAGCCTTTGTCAGGCATAATTTCAAATTGACGGCTGTTCCTCAAGAGATCTGAGGAAACAGAAGGTCGACAAAAGAAATTCCGGATGTAGGAAGCCATGATTTAACCGTAATTTGGTCCTTGGGGCCGTAAACAATGTGAAGCAAGAAAACCCAGTGTACAAAGATCAGAAAAAAAAGAGCCCAGAATAGACACGAGGCTCCCAGTTGGCAGATGACACTGGTGATTGAAAATGAGAAGAAGCCTGCGAGCGAGCGAAGCGGCGGAATATAATTAGAGGCATTCACAATGGCCTAGAGAAGACATACTAGGTTTGAAAGTGCTCCGCCGCTGTTGCAGTGTTGCTTGATGTGATGAAACTATTGTTGCAACAAGAGGGACTACAGAAATATCCGAGCATCTACCCATGTGATACCCTCTATACTACCTGAAATACAAACAGTTTTAATTAAAGCATAGTACAAGTTTCTCAATGGCAGATTTCAAGATGGTGGGAATGCTTTCAAATGCAGTAGAGTCTCAGCTATGGCACTGTCCGAAGCCACGGCCTGAAGGTTCAGTCCAGGGATTTTAGAATTCAAGGTGATTTTTACCAAGCGCTTGAGCTTACAGAACCTGACTAATGATGAAACAGTGCTCTAGCTGCTGCTGCTGATGCTATCTAAAATAAATAAAAACTTTGGTGAAACGAGCTGATGTTTTTTTTATTACGTAGACCTGGGATCATTTTTGGCTTCCAGGGTTGCTGCCAGTGTCTAGCAAACTCCGAACTCCGAAGATCACGATAGTCCGCAAGAGGATCTGCCAAAACAAGGATCGGACCAAATACTAACGCATGAGGGATTCCGCTTGAAAGAGTGGGCCGCTGCGAGAAGCTTAGGGTTATTACGAGTGCGGAACGAAGTGAAATTTCGTTCTTGTCGGGGGTTTTTTTTCACCCATATTTGGCAACTCTTTCTATATTTGTATTAGTTTCTCATCAAACTTCTTCCGCTCTACCACGTGACTTTTTGGCTTCCTTCTATGCAAACTCCCTCGTGCTCACTTAAACCCTTGAGCTAGGATATAGAATATAGCCCTAACAGTACCCAACCCAACCCTCTCGGGCTCGTACCTGCCGCGCGAGCTTCTCGCGGCGGCCCACTCTCTCTCAAGTGAGCACGAGGGAGTTTGCATAGAAGCCAAAAAGTCACGTGGTGAGCTAAATATGGGTGAAAAAAACCCCGACATTGGACAACTTGGACGAACCCTTCACGTTGTTCCGCCGGGCTCGTAACGTCGGTGCTACTTTGACTCATCTACTTTTGTACTTCGTGGTCTACTGGCCAGACTCCAGGGGTGCTTTTCATACGTCCTTGTGGTAGTGGTACTCGAGTCTCGGATGATCGACTTCAATCGAAGTTCCTTGTAAGATTTATCAATACTTCGAATCATGAGA
The DNA here is from genome assembly GCA_013368555.1 of Collybiopsis confluens. Taxonomy (NCBI): domain Eukaryota; kingdom Fungi; phylum Basidiomycota; class Agaricomycetes; order Agaricales; family Omphalotaceae; genus Collybiopsis; species Collybiopsis confluens. The sequence goes on along the minus strand of JAACJN010000068.1, from coordinate 71,014 downwards.
TATAACAATTGACTCTGAGGCTTAATGCTTGCCAATCAGCAAAACAGGTAGGTGCTGGACAGCGCCGGACAGCTCCCTACCTCGACAGCAAAGTCCCTGCTGGATCGACAGCGCTGTCGAGAAAAACCAGGTTTTGCTGATCAGTGAGCTTGAGAGCTCAGGGCACCGTGACCGAAATAGAAAACTTTTGAGAGGAATACATAATCTTATGAAGAAAGCTCTACCCCCGATTGGTAGCTCTGTCTCAATCCTGCGGGTCGGCGGAACAGAAAGAGCAAGGTATGTATTCATCTTTTCAAAAAAGCTTTATTCATGCCCAATTTGACATCTGTACGTCGACTGTCACGCTCAGTTGCACAAGAAAGCGTTTTACTGTACCATTACGGGGATTTCCATCATGGGTCATTGGCGGACTCTGCTTTTTTTTTTAATGAGGGAATTGACTATTATGTGGCAGTTAATCTCTTGATTATCATTTGGCCAATGAAATTGTCAGACTTATGCTAAAACTCCATCATGGGCTCTAGCGCCCATGGAGCTGATGAACTTCGGAGGTACACCTGTCATGCATCGGGAGAACCTCCCCCCGTAATACTACTACCAGGGAGATTACGCGGATTTCGCTCGCCCTCCGAGGGCCCTTAAGTTCGGGATCTCCCAGCTTTAAGGTGACAGAGTGTTTCAAGAAGACATCTCTCGTAAATGCAGCAGATGCAGTAGAGTTTACTATATGTAGGTACAAACGCCGCAGAAAAGTTCATCAGTTGAATCACGGGGTTGATCTTCGTAAAGTGTAGTATGAACATCTGATAGCTCTACTTCCATTGCTTCTTGCCCATCCTATAGATCCTATAGATGCTCATTAATGTGGGCTGCGAACCTCCGGTAGAAAGCGCAGAATCTGTCAATTGCCGAATGTCGTATGTAAAGGTCATGGTGTCAGTTACAAGGTTACCTCCTATCAGTGACAACTCAAAGAGTAATAGGTCGTTTGCGAATACTAGCTCCCGCGGCAGGTACGGGTTCGGATCAACATTTAATTGAGGGTTGGCAGTGTCCACTATAAGTGTATGTTCAGGCCTCACGTTGAACCGTTGTACAGCATCAAATCGTTGTACAGCATCGAATTGAATGCATAAGCCATCGAGAGACAAAGGGAAAAACATCACGCTTGAAGACTCCGAAAAGGATAACGCCTTCGTTCCAAGCTTGTAATTTTTGACTCATTATAATTTATCACCGCCCTCAAAAGTTAATATTAGCAGAACAATGTATCTATTTTACGGAAACGTCCACAGGAATGACAATTGCCTGTTAAAATTTCGGAGACTGATTTGAAGAGGGCTATGAAGAGAGCATTAGTAGTTCTCAGAACTCCACAGATGTATATGCGCTCACATAGGTGATGAAAAAATCATCATCGTCAGAGTCATTTCCCCCTTCTGGATTCCATCCATGTGTTCTGAGCACACTTAACCAGGGCGATGAAATCTCTCCCACAACGGGTGGTGCTTGCCGATGCTCATTCTGCATGATAAAATCATGGATAATGGGGTCAATTCTAAGGGGGGTTAGTGAGCGATACTCGTAATGTAGCAAAAGTTCTGATAGCTCACTCGTCAGCAAAATCAACACAGAGGTAATGCGGCGCTCCTTCGACAATATATAAAGAAGCTTCCACACCAACTTGTTGCAAGTCGTGTAAAAATTGCTCCGAATGGCTTTGAGGATATGCAATGTCGTCTGTGCCATAGAGAAGCTTCACGGGGCATTGAATACGGGAAAGTGCATGTGCAGATGGCGATTTTCGGTCCAAAAAGTATTCGAGAAACCCAATGCGGCAGTTTTTCATTCCAAGATGATCCCAATTTCTCGAGGTCAACCAAAAAGTGTATTTGAACATGCTGTCATGGTCGTCACAAATTCGACCTAGGCTTTCAAACGAACAATGCTCACCACTGAGCCAAGGTGGTCATTTTGTTACTAAACATCAACTGGCCAAACCCGAAGCCGACCTCCATGGACCGCTCCACGTCAACTTGCTTTGGGCCTGGAAATGAGGCATCCCAGGCATCGTACAGCTCTTGGTGTCCTTCGCGCGCGTTCAGGGGCTTCAAGAAACAGATAGTCAGCTCGTGTTTTTCAGTGTGAAAAAGTGGTACGTACTTCTTCCAGACAGGCCTGCGACATAATACACAAAGATAGCACACGTCCCGGCTGTGACATCGCTATTTCTAATGCAACGGGACTGCCATAGTCCATTGCAACGAAATGACATGGGGGTAAATCGATAGCATCCTACGCGAGGGTAAATTTACTTTCGGCGAGTTTCAGACAGCTTAACTCACCATGAACGCCAGCACATCTTGCACAGTTTCCTTGACTCCATACCCTTCCGGTAAATCATCCCCACCTGTGTCGCCCTGCGTCCTGAAGGAAAATACAACTAGGTTAAACTTCCGGAGAAGGGGATCTGAAAATTGAGCTAAAATACGGTCAGATATGAGAGAAACTTCAAGAAAGAACGGAGATTACAATGGAAGACATGGGGGAAGACAAGGGCATGGAACCAGAGGATGACAGGAAGGCTGGGGTTTATCGTGCTAGATGTAGCTGATAGTGGCGTGCTAATTGTATACTGGAAGTTGGTTCTGCCATAACGTGTTTTGACCTCAACGAACGGCATGGAGCGGACAGGCAGCTTGCGTGTAGAGCTAGGTTAAGGTGATAAATACTCACCATGAGAAAACCTCGAGTATATGGCTGCCATTTGCCTGCCATTTGCCACGGCCTTAGCGACGGGAGCGGTGAAAAGTAATCACGGGTATCTTGCTGCTAGTTCTTTAAAAAAATTGTTTCCCGCATTGGCGCTAGGGACGCATGTTTGAAAAACGACGAAGTTTTGACTTTGATAAAGTCGCATCTAGATTTCCATAGATTCCCATATATCCCGGCAAACGTTTCGAATATGAATTGAGTTCTACCGGTTTATCCTTGTCCTCCCAGGCGCTTGCATTGAATAGAGTAGTTCAAATAGCTCTCGTCTCCAGAGTCTTCGGAGTCCTCTCCTGTCATGCTCTCTCTTCAGACGGGATTTGTGAGTTCACACATCTTCGCAAGTATCTGCTTGAACCTGTCGAGCCGAGTATTTAACCCAATTTACGTTCCTAGTACCCCATTCAGCTGACCGCCTTGACCGCCTTGGCGCTTGGTCTGTGGTTACTAAGTCCAATAGTCCTGCGAAAGACAATCACCGATGCTGAGGGTAATCAACTTCCTCCCGGACCCAACATACGATATTTTTTCCTTCGCAAATATCCTGAGCGGGCTCTTCGCAAATGGGCCAGCCAATACGGTCGATTGTTCTCCATCTGGATGGGATCACAGCTCGTCATTGTTATCTCTGATCCTATCGCCGTTCGAGACCTGCTGGTCATGAACGGAGCAGTATTTTCTTCGCGCAAACGATACTTTATGAAAAATCAGACAATTCTTCGTTACCGAGCGATTACAGCTTCGGAATATGGTGATACTTGGTCAGTGATTTGAATCAATAACTTGAAGTTCCGATAGCTTAACCTTTTATGCACGTTAGGCGTCAACATCGAAGGCTAGCAATGCAGCTGCTGACACCCAAAGCCATTGAGGGATATGCAGATAATCTTGAGTACGAAGCACATATACTAATACGTACGATGATGAATAATGGCGGTCGTGGTACCATCCCCTTGAACCCACACAACTACGCTGGTCGCTATGCTCTTAAGTGAGTGCTTTATGACTGGAATTAATTGCAGCAGGATCTCCTTAACTGAGTTCTCGTAGCAATATGCTTTACATCTCGTTCGGACTACGGACTGAGGATAGTAATGATCCCTTGGTGGTTCAAGCTCTTCACCTCGCCATGGAATTCATGGACTTGACTGGTTAGTAGCAAATAATTCCGTGAAGGGTATTGATAATAACTGTTCAATCTTCAGGACCGTGGTCAAACGCCGTAGATTTCTTTGAACCTCTTCAATGGGTTCCCACAAATATGAGAAGCAGGGGCCGCAAGCTTCATGCGGATCTTATAGACGTTTACGGGAGCATGATCATGCGTGTCAAGGCGAAACTCGACGCAGGAGACTTCGTTCCGGACTGTCTTGTCAAAACATTGATAGAAAATCAGGAAAAGGAAAAGCTCGATTGGGAAGATCTCTGTATGCTTTCAGCTGTTTTTACCCTTGGTGGAGTCCATTCCGTGAGTGTCCCAACCGTATCTTACGGAACAGATATATGACAAACGAATATTCTGCGTTCCTAGACCTCTGGGATCATCCAATGGTTCCTCGCACTTATCCCGTCTCACCCAGAGGTCGCACTTCGGGCTCAAGAAGAACTAGACCGAGTCGTCGGGAGGGATAGGTTGCCTACGGCTGACGATGAAACTAACCTTCCATATGTTCGGGCTATAATCAAAGAGGTACGAACAGGTTAAATCAGAGAGTTCACATGTCGTATCTGATCACTCGTACACAGGTTCAACGGGTACACGGCAAGTGACTAAAGCAATCTCATACGCGCATCATCAATGACAAGATAGTGCAGCCCCGTTTTGGATGGCCACACCCCATTACTCAACTGAAGATTTTACTTACGAAGGCCAGTTCATCCCCAAGGATACCCTCGTAGTCCTCAACTGCTGGACCCTCCATCACAACGAAGACCGATATAATGATCCGTATGTTGCCCCCTGCCATCTCGACCCGAATTGGTTCTCTAAAATTCGATTTCAAAAGAATGAATTTTAATCCGGAACGATACCTGGGGGATGAACTTAGCTGCGCAGAGTCTGCAAAGCTTCCCGATGTCATGGACCGGGATCATTTCGCTTTCGGAGCTGGGTAGGCCTTTCGTTTTATTCTTCAGGCCTAAGAGACTCACATATTTTCCTCGCTTAGACGACGAATTTGTCCCGGTATTCATGTAGCCGAGCGAGAGCTTTGGCTTGCTATCTCCCAACTTTTGTGGTCATTTAATTTCCATGCTCTTCCTGAGGAACCCATCTCTCTAGAAGAATACGAAGGTCTGTCTGGAAGGACACCGCTACCTTTCCGAATCAGATTTGAGCCTCGACATGATCAAGTAGACCCTGCGTTGAGAAATGAGAAGGAAGTAGCATATTGGACTCTATGAATGTACATTGTCTTTGTCGTTGTCCTCTGTAATACATTCGATCAGAGGCAAACTTTCGTGCTTGTAGTAGCGAATTTTACCGTTGCTGGATGAAAACTCAGTCAAAGGTACTCTCTAGAACTAAGAAACACTCGATAGTGGCCCTTTACGGCCGCGCAAAAAGTATAATGAATAAAGAGCTCGCGGATCCTAAGATTTCGTACGCACCAAGGAACAAAATATTGTTGTCTGACCAGAACGGCATCACCCCCTAACCCGAGCTCTGCTCGGTTGGCCGTCGCCTTCTGATTTCCAACCCTCCCGTCTCCCAAATGGCCACCTGCCATCTATCGAACATCCTCCAATCCGGCCATGTGCATGAATGCCCATCTAAACGGACCCTAGCTTTTTTAATTCCACCGTGTCCATCTATGACACTCACAGCGCCTGGATCGAATACTCTCAGCTTCCTATCTTTGCATGTTATTACGAGCAAGGGACCGGTAGAGTCGAAAGCGACGTTGTGACCGGTCAGAACGTTTCTAGGGTCAGATCGCGCGCACAGAGGGCCCACAGTTTGACAGCATCATTATCGGTTGGGCTGGCAACGACGTTGGCAGCTGTAGGTTGAGTTCTGCAAGAGACCTTGACTGGCCTTGCCCCACCGCGGTGATGTGCCAATACACCAGACACGATCGAAATTTTCTGGTACCCAGTGGTCGGAGTCCCATCCTTCGAGCGCGCCGAAGAACTATTTCTGTTACACAGCAAATGTACCCGTTAAACGACATGTTCAACCGCCGTAGCCAATCCCACAAACACAAAATACCATTATTACGCCACATTCAGCCGCCCAATTCCTTTACGAGTCCGGAATGAAATGAAGGATTCGTTCTGTCCTGCAGCTCCAGCCATCCAAATCTCCTTATATGGAGCGATATCACGCTTTTCCGTGACGAATATGATGTTGATGTTACCGCATCGTCCGGATCCTGCTTTTGAAGGTTAGGGTTAGAACGTTAGCCCTTTGGCCTAACCCTAACGCTGCCCAAACCAGGGCATCGAACTCGTACACGCCACGCGCAAAGCGCGGTGGCCCACTATCCCCAAGTCACAAAACTCCCACTAGCGCCAATACCTACTTACCTTCGCATCGATGAAAGTGTTGCCGTCGGAAACGTCAGCTGCAGTACGCCAATGAGCCATTCAAGGCGTTGAAGGTAGAAGGAGGAGTGATGCATTGTTGGATGTTCCAGGTATAGCCCATGATGAATAAAATTTTCCACCCGAAATTTCACAGTGCTCATACTCAAACCCGCATATCCTCCGGGGTCCTTCTTGCTCCCTCCGCACATCTGCCGCCCCTCGTATGCTTTTAAAAATGCCATGACCTCCCTCATACATCTAATTTTTGCCATCTCCTCTGACTCCCACTTCCTAGTCGTTTTTTAGGTCTCAGTTCAAACCATGGGCTCTCCGATCCACTAAATCACATTCTAGTCAAGATTGCTATGATATCCTCCTCACTATGATGCCATTCCGTGACCTTCATGCTCTTCGGCGTGTGTGTCGCTGGACAAATCGTATCAAGACCAGGCTCTCCCTTCGCGGCCGTCCTTCAATTCCACTTCTGTGTGCACTGTTCCTTTGTCTTCCTTCCTTTCCTCACTTGATTTTGCAGCCTGTGTCATGAACGTCTTGACTCACCTGTGCAGCTTACTGCCTCTACTCACGACTCACGCTCCTAGCGCTCAAAATCGAAAGCTCGATCGTGTTCAGCACCCCCACTGGGACAAGTATGCTAGTCGAGGATACACCGTCATTTCCCGACCCTCGGTATCTTGTTGCGCTTCTGGTTGGCCCGATTTGTCCTTTATTACTACGCCTCGCTGGCGGGGGCAATCACAAAACTTTGAGCGTGATCTTCCCCTCATCCGCACCACTCCCAGATCAAATCGAGCTCGGCAGCTGGTCTCATACCGTCAACGATTTGGTACTCTCAATTAACTTCATTCCTTACACTCCAGGCTCTATATCGTACCATCTTGCGGCGATATCCTATCTTCAATTCAACTTGGCTCCCATGGATTCACATTTCCTCATCAAGAACACGCACTGGTGCAATACAGAGTACGTCCTACTAGTCTTTTATTTTCTATCTTTTGGGATATTAACACAAGGTGCAAAGATCCCTTTACATTGCTGCTCAATGCCGTCCACTCCCTCTGTTCTCGCTCATCGAATCGAGGTTTTACCGTTCAACCTGCCACGTGAGGTCTTCCGACAGACGTGCAGCCGGCTCTCGCTCGGTACCTTTTCTCCATGCCCATCATTTTATCAGCGTATTTGTATGGGTCTTACCCGTAAAGCTGTTTGTCATGGTCGCTGCCAATTTTCGTACAGGTTCTTTACGCCTGTCCGTGCATACACTTTGTATTGGTATTTTGTCATATTAGTTCAAACATACAAGAACTGGTCTTTCGTGCGCTTTTTCCACCTCTACTTTCGCCATCTACTCGTGATTGTATTCTCAGGATTCTGTGATGCCCTATTCTCATAGAAAAAATTGCGGTCTTGCTATAGTTGTGTATCTTGCTGTTTCTGAGCCCACTAAATCCCGGCATTTCTCTGCATTTCTCCACAGCCAGAGTAGGATCTTACGAAGAGTTGGTATCCGTATTGTGCTTAAAACAACTTGGCTGTAATATTTACCCTCCCATAGCATGTCTTTTTCAGCCTCATTTTTCAAGTTCGCTCGAGATACGAGAATCAAATTGATCTATAAGTTAGAATATCTCTACTCATCGCTTATATGCATACGCTTAAACCTGCTGCTCACTGCTTCTACATTCCCCTCCTCGTCGTTGTCTCCGAACCGCTCTCTTCCTTAATTGCTTTGTGTCATGGTATACAACATTGTTGGCACCATACATGATCTTGCTCTCGAGACCAGTTACACTCTTGATGAACCTGTACCTGTCAACACCTTCCTCCGGAACAGCAAGCTCCATTTCTGGGGCGTCTGCCTTTAGTGTGAAAATTTGCGCCCCGATTTCAACCATCTTCCTGCCATTCAAATCTTTAAGCGCTAAATCACTGTTCCCATTTACATGCCTTGCGACGTATGCATATATGTCCAGAAGGGCATTCTTGTCGTCCTCAAACGTGGGATCCCCGAGGCCCGACACTGTAACAAAACTGTGGTATACCCATATCAGAGGCTGAGATGTTTGAGCCTTTTCAATGCTCCTTCTGTGGGTGTTTACGTCCGCTCTGCGTAGTACTCGTATCTGCCGCGCGAGCTTCTCTCGGCGGCCCACTCTCTCAAGTGTTACCGGTACAGGGATTGGGCAAAGAGCTGATTGTTATGGTATTGTGATCATCTGAGGCTCCTCTGGCTGACAGAGGCGGCCTCGTCTAGTAGACCAGATGGAATATTCCCTGCATATCCCTGGTAAATGTGACAAGGAATGATCGCCAATGAGGGGGACATGATCCACCCTCGAGCGAATGGGGAGATATCTGATATCCCAGACCAGCACCTCGATAGAAGTGGATCATGTATGGCAAGGCATCTAGGGAATATGGTTCCGGCAGTTTGATAATGATTGCGGATTGTGTCGCTGTGTGGGAGGACGTCATTGACGTGCACAACATGGAATCAGGATCTTGCTGTGGAAGACCAATTTATTCAGTTTCATTAGGTCTGCCAGCGAAGGCCTCTAAGTATGCCTACCCTACGCTTTTACTTCGTGGTTTGGTCCTATGTGCTGTACCACCATCATTATGTTGCTCGTTGTCCTACCAATGAATCTCTTAAGTCGGAGTCTGATCTAAGAAATTTCCTTCTCCGAATTGTCTCAACCCTGGGGGTCGACGGAGCAAAAAGAGTCCTACGTAACGTACCCGCGATTCTCGATTCAACACTGCCCCGCGAATCTTTCCCACATTGTTCCACGTTATTCGGACGGAAAATCGACAGGGACTGGAGCACCGGGGAGAAAGTTCTCTATTCATACCAAATTTGACTGATAAATCCTGCGTCCCACAAGAAAGTATCATATACCAGTTACTATAAGTTATTTATAGGGTGCATATTTACAGTCCATAATGTAGAAGTTGCGCGCTGCCTAAGTAGTTTTCAGGTCAAATACCCGAGGCCCTTCAAGTTCGGAATCTTTTCGAGATGACTAAGTGTTTCAAGAAGACATGATGGAACAACCTCTCATAGATGGAGCAGATGGAGCAGTTTTCATATATACGTACTAGCTAGAAAAGTTTAACCACGGATCATTCATCATTGAGCGATTTGACCTTACCTATCATTACTATATCTCGGTTACAGTAAAATCAGTACTACTTCCGATTATCCGATAGCTCATCTTCTATTTTCTTTCTCATCAGACCGATTCAGGCCATGAATGCTCGTTCACAGCATTCATGGGCTTCGGGCTTGCGGTAGAAAGTGGGTAAAATTTCCGCCCAAGTTCAATCTGCTAAATGCCGAATCTTGGAATCTGGGTTGGCTTCTATATTCTAAGAACTTGAATTTTGGGTCACGTTGTCCATCGCGCTCCAATTGCTTAGTGAGTCGGAGTGTTCAATGGCCTACTAATGGCTTCTTACTAGGTAGTAGGCTGAGCTTAGGCGTGACGTGCCGAAAAGCCAATTTGAAAGAGGAATGTAGAACATACTACTAGTAGGACATCATCATCATGGTTTTTTACCTCAGAATATGCCAACTTCTTGGGGTAAGAAATAGGCTTTACACATTTTAGGCTAACTTGAAAGTGGAGAGAAAGCCTGAAGCTAAAAAAAAGGACTCAGAAATCTTCAGCCGCTCATGAAATTGCAGCATTGTTCTCGAAAATCTTACATAAGTTTATTGATCTTCAAGTTAATTCCCAACCAGAGTTTTGTATTTTTTGTGAAGCGAATGCCAGAATGACAGTGCTATAAACTTATTATAGTCAGGGTCAGAGTCATCACCCGGCGCACGCTTCTGGATTCCACCCATTTTTCCTGAGTAGTACTCAGTGAGTATACCTACCCAGTACACTAGAATCTCGCCCAAAACGGGCGGTGCTTGCCAATCGTATGTTTATTCTGCATAGACCACTGGGTCAATTCTATGATTGCGGCATTAAGGGAGATATGCGTGATGTAGCAAAAGTTACGAGTCCGTACAATGAAGTAAAGAAATTGTCTTTACTTCAAGTTGAAGTTGACATCACAAAAGTGACCAAAAGATCAGGGCCCGGGGTAGGCTAGAAGGCAAGGGGAAAAGTATATCTAGACAGTTCGGAAGCCCAGAAATTTGAGGTTTAGGGCCGACAACCTATCATATCTATTATCCAGTAAGCATATATCAGTGGTTGCCTTTCCTGGCCTTTTTTCCTCACTTTTCGTGATGTGAATAAACTTTCAAATGAATAATATGTTGGAATAAACAATAGGAGCTGATGGGTAAAGAGGTCCAATTGCCCTCACAAGCAGCGGTAGGAGGGATAAACAAGTACAGTACAAGCTCTACGTACACCCGCAGTATGTAGTCTAATTGATATATAAGGTAGATGAACAGACAATACTGAAAAAACAATACAAAATTACAATAATCAACTGAATACTTTACGGCCCGATTGCAACCATCTCCAACATAATACTGACGACTGAACCAAGGGGGGTCATTTTTCTAAACATTAACAAGCAGAAGCCGACCCTCCCTGCTCCACGTTACAAGTCCGGAATGAAATGAAGGATTCGTCTTGTCCTGCAGCTCCAGCCATCCAAATCTCCTTCTATGGAGCAATATGCTTTTCCGTGACGAATGAGGTCAACTCCGAGAAATATCCGGTTCTCGTGATGTTGATGTTACCGCATCACGTCCGGATCCTGCATTAGAATGCTCGGTTAGCGTAGCAGTGTTAGGGTTAGGCCGAAGCACTGCCCAAATCAGGGCATCGGACTCGTACACGCCACGCGCAAAGCGCGATGGCCCACTATCCCCAAGTCAACTTGGTTCAGTGACCCCAGAAATGGCATCCTAGGCATCTGCGCATTGTACAGCCCCTAGTGCCCTTTGCGTGCGATCAGAGATACATAGATAGATAGTTAGAACTTAGCTCCCCCTGCGACATAACCAAAAATCTCACTTACACGCCCCGGGTGTAACGGCTTTATTTCGAATGCAACAGCACTGCCAACAAAATGACATGGGAGTCGATCGATAGGATCCTAAGTTGGAGTAAAATTGCTTGTGGTGAGCTTTTGAATCTTCATCAACCAGCATAATATCCTGCAAATATTGATGCTTGGGCTTAGCCCACTGGAGTATTAATGAGAGATTAAGATTATCTGTAGGCTTCAGTACGAGCCTTATATACCTAAGTACATGTATCTAGAAGGTTCTACTACGTACCATGAGATGTAAGTAGAGGGATAGCAGCAAAGATAATAGAAAGTAATAGAAAGTTCTAGTATATACACTTGCTTACTGAGCAAATCTACAACATGGAGCACTGTTCAGGCCAGCCCAAGACAAGCACAAAAGACTAGCTTGGGCTCGGGCTTCAATTGAATCTCCCCAATCCCGGAAATTTTCTGGCTACCATCTTTGGCTGACATAGTGAAAGAGAAACTTCCATTTCTACTGGGTCACTAGGTAACTGCCAGTGTTGATACTGCAGCTGCGGCTGCACAATAATGTGCTGCAAAATACCCAACTCGGTATGACAATATAATATCATGATACTACTAAATAGTAACTTGTAATGCATCACATTGACTAGTAGTATTGATTCTACTACACCGGATTCAAATATATAGTTGCTTTTATTGCTACTCGTCTGACTGAGTACTTACTTTGGTGGGAACTCTACAATAGACAAAGAGCCTGCCACAGTAGGGCTGGAATATTTGGCCTGGCAGGTTGAGGCTTTGCGCTCAAGCTATAATTGTTGGAGGCCCAAGCCCGGTGGAGCCCGGGTTATTTGTTTGGTGTAGTCATCTTGATCCTCATAATATAATTGCTTGCAAATGATTTGCGAGTCCGGAACATTAGTGAAGACTCGTCCTTGTCGGGGTTTTTTTTCACCCATATTTAGCAACTCTTCCTGTTTGTACTAGCTTCTTATCAAACTTCTTTCGAGTCTAATATGGAATGATCCATTCCATCCCGAAAAATGACAAACAAATATCAGGGGTCCTAGATGATGCACGAGGACCTAGATCTGAAACATCCTGACCTTTGTTGTAACTTCTACCCCCGTTGATGACTCTCCTCCCAGCAGCACAAATTAATTGCAGCCTATTTAAGTGGCCCTGCGCTCCTGAGTTTTTGAACAACCTCCATCTCCAATTATGCTCTCTCGTCAGATTCCGTTGGCATTCATGAGTCCATACATACTCGTAAGTATCGAGTCAACCTATTGCGACGGGAATAACCCAGGTTATATTCCTAGAATCCACTTCTGTTGGCCGTCTTGACGCTTGGTCTTTGGTACTAAGTCCAATGGTCCTGCGAAAGACAATCACAGATGCTGAGGGTAATCAACTTCCTCCCGGACCCAACATACGATATTTTTTCCTTCGCAAATATCCTGAGCGGGCTCTTCGCAAATGGGCCAGCCAATACGGTCGATTGTTCTCCATCTGGATGGGATCACAGCTCGTCATTGTTATCTCTGATCCTATCGCAGTCCGAGACCTGTTGGTCATGAACGGAGCAGTATTTTCTTCGCGCAAACGATACTTTATGAAAAATCAGACAATTCTTCGTTACCGAGCGATTACAGCTTCGGAATATGGTGATACTTGGTTAGTGAGTTTAATCAATAAGTTTCGATAGCTTGACCTTCTATGCACTATAGGCGTCAACACCGAAGGTTAGCAATGCAGCTGCTGACACCCAAAGCCATCGAAGGATATGCGGATAATCTTGAGTACGAAGCACATATACTAATACGTACGATGATGAGTAATGGCGGTCGTGGTACCGTCCCCTTGAACCCACACAACTACGCTGGCCGCTACGCTCTTAAGTGAGTTCTTTATAGCTAAAATTAATTGCAGCAGGATCTCCTTACCTGAGTTCTCGCAGCAATATGCTTTACATCTCGTTCGGCCTACGCACTGAGGATAGTAATGATCCCTTGGTGGTTCAAGCTCTTCACCTTGCCATGGAATTTATGGATCTAACTGGTTAGCAACAATCATTACGTGAAACCTTACCATGACTGTTCCAATCTTCAGGACCGTGGTCAAACGCCGTCGATTTCTTTGAACCTCTTCAATGGGTTCCCACAAATATGAGAAGCAGGGGCCGGAAGCTTCATGCGGATCTCATAGGCGTTTACGGTAGCATGATCATGCGTGTCAAGGCGAAACTCGACGCAGGAGACTTTGTTCCGGAGTGTCTTGTCAAGACGTTGATAGAAAATCAGGAAAAGGAAAAGCTCGATTGGGAAGATCTCTGTATGCTTTCAGCTGTTTTTACCCTTGGTGGAGTCCATTCCGTGAGTGTCCCAACCGTATCTTACGGAACAGATATATGCCAAACGAATATTCTGCGTTCCTAGACCTCTGGGATCATCCAATGGTTCCTCGCACTTATCCCGTCTCACCCAGAGGTTGCTCTTCGGGCTCAAGAAGAACTAGACCGAGTCGTCGGGAGGGATAGGTTGCCTACGGCCGACGATGAAGCTAACCTTCCGTATGTTCGGGCTATAATCAAAGAGGTACGAACAGGTTAAATCAGGTAGTTCGCATGTCGTATCTGATCACTCGTACACAGGTTCAACGGGTACACGGCAAGTGACTAAACCAACCAATCTCATACGCATGTCATCTCTGACAACATAGCGTAGCCCCGTTTTGGATGGCCACACCCCATTACTCGACCGAAGATTTTACTTACGAAGGCCAGTTCATCCCAAGGATACCCTCGTAGTCCTTAATTGCTGGACCCTCCATCACAACGAAGACCGATATAATGATCCGTATGTTGCCCCCTGCCATCTCGACCCAAATTGGTTCTCTAAAATCCGATTTCAAAAGAATGAATTTTAATCCGGAACGATATCTCGGGGATGAACTTAGCTGTGCAGAGTCTGCAAAGCTTCCCGATGTCATGGATCGTGATCATTTTGCTTTCGGAGCTGGGTAGGCCTTTCGTCTTACCCTTCAGGCCTATGAGACTTACATATTTTCTTCGCTTAGACGGCGCATTTGTCCCGGTATTCATGTGGCCGAGCGAGAACTTTGGCTTGCCATTTCCCAACTTTTGTGGTCGTTTAATTTCCATGCCCTTCCCGAAGAACCCATCTCTCTAGCAGAATACGAAGGTCTGTCTGGAAGGACCCCGCTACCTTTCCGACTCAGATTTGAGCCTCGACATGATCAAGTAGAACCTGCGTTGAGTAATGAGAAGGAAGTGGCATATTGGACTCTGTGAATGTACCTCGTCCTTGCCGTTGTAATTTGTAATATATTCGAATATCGCTATGCTCGATGATGAACGGACGGAATGTGTCAAAGGCAGTCCTTCATATATAAAACAGGAGCTTGAAGTGAATGAGCGAGCCGTGCGGGGAGACTGAGTATTTATAGTGGACGTGTCGGAAAATCCGTTGGAGAGGAAAGAGTCCTCACGCAGTGGTTTTCCTGGCATTAGACCTCTACGCCTCGACCTACAGCTCCAAATTCCTGATCAATTACCTCGAACACGAAACTCAAAAAATAGCCCACCTTAGCACTGTCGCACACCCCCACCTCCGCCACCTTTCGAACCACTATCCATATTCAGTGTTGCGAATGAAACCGGTGCCCGTACTGTGGGCGAAGATGAAGATAAGGACTTGGTCTGAGCAACAGGACGGTCAGCCGTAGTCGTAGAAGGAGTCGTGGGCGTAGGCGGCGAAGTGCTCTGCGCCATAGGAGGATACTACCACCGCCAGGGATGATACAACCGAGGATGTGAACGATGTTCCACTAGACAAGTCTACTAGTTTTCAGGGAGTATTTTTTCTACTGGAAAATTAATCGGCGGAAATGCTGGCCTTCATAGGAGGGGGGCTGAAGGAAAGATATCGGATTGGAAGCCAACGGCCTGGCGAGTAAAGAAATGTAAGAGAAGACAAAAAAGTCTCAGAAGATAATTAACACTGTACCCTTCTCGGAACAATAAATTTAAACGCGATTGGCTCGACATTAGACCTAGCAAGTTTATGCACCTGAGCAATTTCGCAGTCGTGCTCGGCTGGGATCCACAGACTCGTATTCGTGTAGCAAATATTACCGTCACTAGAGAAAAAGTCAATCAGACGTGCACTCTAGGACTGAAAAAGATTCGGTAATTACCATTATAGTATATCTCCAAGAATGAAAGGGCTTGGATAGCCCGTCTTTATAGTTGTAGTCCTTTTCTGAGTTCAAGCTGGACCAAGGTCGGGGTGCAAACAGAGTAAACGTCACGTGCTTACACAAGATAAGATATAATAGAGCGGCAAATTAGGCGCCATACGCCACTCAAATGAGGAGGTAGCCTTAGTCGTAGTAGAGGACAACTACATATGTATTCAAGCCCATGTTCTAGTTGATAGTCAGCGCCACAGCTGGCTAGGAAGCATCAGCCTATCGCCTTACCAAAAGAAAGAAGATGGACTCTTCAGCTCACTGGTCTTTCCATTTACTATGGCCTAGCACCACCACACAGCCTGAGGCCGCCTGAGCCAACCGCCGCTGTTGATTTCCGAACAAGATACTGATGGCCATCTACTGTTACTGCCCATTCCCCGGTTGCAAACAGGTAAAGATATAAGAAAAGCTCCTGTTTCGAGAAGAAAGACACTTCGCACTACACGCTCGATTTTTCAGAAACACTCGACCCACGCTATGATCCGCTACGATCAAGTAGACCATGCGTCCTAAAATGAGAAAGGACTTCATGAATGCACCGCTTGGTTCGTTATGATTTGTATATGCTATAATCGAATATCGTAGCTCTCGCCGGATGAACGGATAAAGTGGTTCAGAGGAACTCTTTTATGTAGAAAGCAGGAGCTTGGAGTGCAAGAGCGAGTCAGGCGGGGGAGGGGTATAGTAAAGGGTACCATATAGAAAATCCTTTGGAGAGGAAAGAATCCTTTACGCAGCATCCAGCAATGCCTGCGCGGCTTTCCTCGCATTAGCCCTCTGCGTCTCGACCTGCAGCTCCAAATTCCTAATCAGCTCTCTCGCCTCCCTTAAATCTCCCTTTAGCGACGCGTTTTCTTGAAGCAGGCTCGAGATCTAGAAAGAAATTAGAGAATCAGTTTCCGACCAGGAAATTGAAGAAGAAAGAAAAAAAAGAGATTAGCCCCACCTCAGCATTATCCCCACTACCACCTTTGCTAGCCTTCGAGCCATCACCCACATCCATCGTTGCGGATGGAACCGGTGCCTGCGTCGTGGGCGTAGATGCAGCCCCAGTAAACGAGGACGAAGAAAATGACCTGGTTTGGGCGACCGGAGGGGCAGCCGTAGTTGTAGTCGTGGGCGCGGGCGTAGGCAGCGAGGTGCTCTGTGCTATAGGAGGAGCTACCACTGCCGAGGATGCGAACGATGTGCCACTAGACAAGTCTACAAGTTTTCGGGCAGCGTTTTTTCCACTGAAGAATTCGTCGGCGGACATGCTAGCTTCGTAGGAGGGGGCCGGAGGAAAGATATCGGATTGAAAGCCATCAGCCTGGTGAGCGACGGGAGGGAAGGAGGATTCTTCGTCAGACAAGCACGTTTCCAGAAGAAAATTTACACTATACCCTTCTCGGAACAATAAACGCAATCGGCTCGATGCTAGACCCAGCAATCTTGTACGCCCGAGCAATTTCGCAGTCGGAAACGTTAAGTGATCGCCTAGGGAGGAAACACATCCCTCGTTGCGGGTCCGTAGACTTGTACTCATCCAGAGCGAACAAGTTGTCGTTTTCGTACTCGTAGTAGCGAATATTACCGTCGCTGAATGACAACTCAGTCAAAGGTGCGCTCTAGAACTAAGAAATAGTCGGTAATTACCCTTTGCCAGCTGTGAAAAGAATGTGATGAATAAAGAGTCAGCAAATCCTGAGATTTCGTGCGCACCAAGGAACAAAATATTGTTATCTGACCAGAACGGCATCACGACCCCCGAGCTCTGGTCAACCGTCGTCGTCTTCAGATTTCCCAATCCGCCCGTCTCCCAAATGGCTACCTGTCTATCGGACATCTTGCTGAACCCAGTAGTTGCAATTCGGTCATGGTCGCCCATCCAAACGGCCCTGGCGCCTTTAATTCCACCATGTCCATCTGTGATGCGCACGGCGTCACTCCCAGCGCGAGGATCAAACATTCTCAGCTTCCTATCTCTGCATGTCGTTACGAGCACGGTCCCAGTAGAATTGAAAGCGAGACTTTGAATAGCGTCGTTGTGACCGGTCAGGACGTTTCTAGGGTCCTCTGTCCGCGCGAGATCCCACAGTTTGACAGCATGGTCACCGGTAGCGCTGGCAACGATGTTGGCAGCTGTAGGGTGGAAGAGGACTTGACCGACTTTGCGCGGTGATGCTTCAATGCGCCAGACAGGATCGAAATCTTTTGGTACCCAGTGTTCGGAGCCCCATCCTTCGAACGTGCTGTCATCGACTTGCCAAATCATCAATTTGCCATCGTCGCCGCCGGACGCGACGAGAGAGTCGTTATGGGGAGACCAGTCGGTATCGAGGACGGACGCCGTGTGATTGCGAGCGAGAGGGAGAGAATCTGGTAGTTTTTGAGGGAAGTCGGGGATCGGATTGAAGGGAGAAGGGAGAGGAAGAATTGCAAAGGCGCCACCTCCAGAGGCGTTCCAATTGACACTAACGTATTTCTGAAACGTCGGAAATCAATTGAGGATCAACGAAAGAGGCCGGCAGAGAAACAGACCCCAGATGCAGCGATAATATTGGTATCCCACTGTACAGATTGTTAGCATCGAGTAATGCAGCTAGCCCTCGCTACTCACAGCGTTGTTGGTTACTTTGACATTTTCAATCAAATATTCCTTTTTGCCTGACTGGCCAAAGACGTGGCTGAAGAATCCGAGTCAGCTCCTGTAAAATCTCCGACATAAGCTGTTGGAAAGAATGATTCAGATATGAAACGGACCTGCGCCCATAATCCTAACCAAATCTCGCGATCTTGCTGATCATGCGAGCCGCAGCGACAAACAGAGATGCTCACCGATATTTGGAAGCCCTAACGAAGCGAGACATAGAATCTATCCAGGTGCGTTCAGAGGAAAGTGGGAACCTGGGGAAAGGAGACCGGAGACGACGACAGAAACTAAGCTCAGGGTGGACGAAATGGGAGTTGTGAAAGACGCGAGATCAGCGGCGGCGGTCACGGCTTGCGTGAGATTAGGGTTAGGGTTTGAGTCGAGTTGAGGTGTAATTAGGGTTAGGGTCTGCGAGCTGGGTTCATGCGTTCACGACTTGGCCGAACACTCATCGCCGCTCAGAGGATATGGGTACGAAATCGATTCTTCATTGGCGTCTCTATTTGCTATAACTTTTACGTAATAGTATTCGTCAGGTGCAATCACTCACTTCGCCATTCGGGGGGAAGTTAACAACTCTTGAGCTTCCTCTTACCCGGTATCTTATTGTTCGCGACTCATGTATCATCGATATCGGGCTCCATAGACCACTCGTGCTCGTATCACTTGACAAACTTTGCTTTAAACTTTCGAAAATTTACCAAAAATAGTGATCAAGTTCTCACTGACGCTGGACAGAAGACTTCGAGGTCATACAGAACGCACCGGATAATTCCTGGAAGATACCACAAGACCTTGGACAAACTTGATCTTCCTCATGCCAACACTTATTCCAATGTACAGTTCACCCTCGCACCTGATGCTCAGCTTATAGAGTCAGTTGAGCGGGGAAGCGAGTACCGACGTGATTCCAGTAC
Organism: Collybiopsis confluens; assembly: GCA_013368555.1. Taxonomy (NCBI): domain Eukaryota; kingdom Fungi; phylum Basidiomycota; class Agaricomycetes; order Agaricales; family Omphalotaceae; genus Collybiopsis; species Collybiopsis confluens. The sequence continues at coordinate 51,895 of JAACJN010000068.1, read as the reverse complement.
AGGTTTCGGATAATGACCCGCGTCTCCTAAGGTACCCTGACATAATTTACAAATGGTTCCACTGGTATAAAAAGAATCCCAGAGACATCAATCATCCTTACTTTGTTTCTCTGACCACCATGTTAAGATCTGTGCTGGGAGGCGCTCTACTTTACGCTGCGACTTTTGTCCCAGCGAATGCTTTGCAAAATGGCGTTGGAAGACTACCAGGTATGCTTTTTTCCCTCAAAAAGAGCCAGTATATTCTCACCCGTCTCAATGTCTTTTTTAGCTCTGGGATACAACAGTATGTCCATATTCAACGTTTATATCTCCGGTCCTCCAATCCACCCTCACTTTCCTAGCCTGGAACGCTTTCCACTGTGATATCAACGAGACAGTTGTCGCAGAGAGTGCGAAATTGATAGTTTCCCTGGGTCTCAAAGACGTAGGATACGAATACGTCAACATCGACGACTGTTACGCGGAGCACAATCGGAGCGCCAGTGGAGCGCTCCTCGCGGGTGAGCTGGAAAATCACTTCATCCCCACTGCTTATAATTATTGACGAGATCTATTCTCTTCCATTAGATCACATTCGGTTCTCGCATGGGATGAATAACCTGACTAGTCAGATTCACGCTTTGGGATTGTAAGTTTACCATTCCCCTTCTCTTAGACCTCGCTCACAACCCACAACGCCATAATCCAGAAAGGCTGGCATTGTACGTTCCCGATCTTCGGATCGACTGATGCCATTGTTGATCTTTTTCTTCAATAGTACAGCGACTCTGGCTGGGAAACTTGTGGAGGATTCCCTGGCTCTTTCGAGCACGAACTTCAGGATGCAACGACGTTCCAGGAGTGGGGCTTCGAATACCTAAAGTATGTTCCTACCAAGCAAAGCTGTTGCTACCTTCAGCTAACTCATCAATATCACAGGTACGACAACTGCTTCAGTGAGTGAGAACGGCTCGAATACCGTCATTACTTGGCTCACATCCCCGAATATCTCAGTTCCGTTCGATGATATCATTCGGCAAGGAATGGTCGGAAGTGAGTATATTCCCCTCCAAACCGCCTACATCTATCTTATCTATCGGCGATGTATAGAATACACCAGAATGTCCGATGCTCTGGCACAGCTATCTAAAAGCTCTGGAAAGGCGCCGTTCTTATTCTCACTTTGTCAGTGGGGTTGGGTGAGTGGTTCCCGTCTCTCTTAATCAGCAATTTGGGATGCTAACACCTTTGGCTAATAGGAACAAGTATGGCTGTATGTCGTTCTGTGCACCGAAAGCAAAATGCACACCTCGTTTCTGACCAAATTTTTAGCTGGGGATCAACTCTCGGTCATAGTTGGCGAGTGAGTCTAATTCTTGTGAAAACTTTTTTCTCGGACGTCCCCTGACAGCGTCCAACTTCGGATAGGTAACCGGAGACATTGCGCCTCAATGGGATTCACTCGCGTTCATCATCAACTTGTTCGTGGATCCTTTTCATAAAAGAAATCACTCATGATCAACGTTCTTCTCTACACCGCAGCAATTCGTTCATCACCCAAGCAACTGATTTCTACTCCCACAATGATATGGATATGGTGGGTCCCTTCCGCTCTGAATGTTACTGATAGGTTTGAGCTGATGCCCTATATTACATCTCTTAGCTTCAATTGTACGTGTTCTGGGCTGTTCTGGGTCCCAGAGAAATCTAGTGGTCTGATCGAAATTCGCCTTACAGAGGAAACGGCGGTCTTACATTCGACGAAGCGAAGTCACATTTCACCGCATGGGCCTTGATGAAATCTCCACTGCTTGTACGTGAAACGGGATCTTTCAAAGCAGTCATGGTCGTAAAACTCTTCATTGACACTTACCTTTTTCGCACCTCATCTTGCTTAGATCGGAACCAACGTAAGTATTTAATACGTCCCCCCGCACACACACTGCACAAGCCCTCATAACTCAACAAACCGCCAAAACCCTTTCAGTTGTCAGCCATCACCCCCGACATTCTGGGAATTCTCAGTAATAGGGAAATTATTGCTATCAATCAAGATCCCGTCGTGGGCAAGTCGATTTCCCCGTTTAGATGGGGACTGAACGTACGTGGTCCCGCTAAACTAGCTTTTTTTCCGCTGACTGACTTTTTTTTTTCTTTCTCTTTTTTCTCTCTTAATTAATTTCATCTACTTTAGCCTGACTGGACGAGCAATTCTAGCTTCCCTGCACAATACTACAGCGGACCTTCGGAAAACGGAACCGTGTTCATGCTCGTACGTTATTTTTATTTTTATTTTTATTTCTGAAAAGAAAAAATAGATTTCTGATTTGATTCGCATCACTTTTGCAGCTAAACACTCTCAACGAACCTGCTGATATGTTCTTCAACCTCACTGAATCTCCTTGGATCAGAGCCGGTCGGGAGTATTCTGTCCGTGTGCGTATATATTTCTTTCTATCTTTTCTATCTTTCTTTCTTTTTCCTGGAACTTTCTTCGTGTCATCAATCATCAATTCTTTTTCTCACAATTTATCAAAACAGGATCTATGGACCCACACCAATAACGGGACAGCCGTCCGAAACTTTACAGCCACGAACGTTCCTGCACATGGAGTGGTAGCACTGCTATTGAAGGATGCTGGCGATGAACCTGCGGGTATTTTCCCTCAATGTGCAGTTTGGGACCAGTGTTCGTTCCAGAATGGGACGGCTGCTCATCCGTTCTGAAAAACTTACTTTCTTTCTTTCTTTTGAGATCAAAATTCCGGTTTGAGTAAGTAAAAAAGCCTGTAAATCAATGGGGTGATGGGAAGGAATATTAGTGGGAGGAGGAGGAGGCGGTGGCGGTAAAGGACTAAGGACTTGATCATGAGATATAGGATGGTTCAAATTAGGGAGGTAGGTTTGTTTCGGGAGGAAAGAGAGAGAGATCGTGTTTTTCATCGGACTCGAATACAACATACAATAATAAGTGTGCAATTTTTGATTCTGAAGCACACTTTTGTCTGTCCCCCCTCCTTCCTTCTTTGGAGTTGATCTTCATTTCAACGATGAAACGTTCAACGATAAAACGGTACTATGCAAGTACTGTAACGCAATTCCGAGTCACGGACTCGGATTATATTTCCAAGCCAAAGTAACACGCTATTTACTTCGATATTTACAATGAAGAATTCGTAGAAATGGAGTAGGGAGCACGTCGGAGCTCATATAGATATTGGGTACTACTAGGGACTAAACGGGTATTCGTAGGAAGAGTTATCGCAAGAAGCGAGGGGTCCAAGAAATATACACTATCGATAGGTTGCGTAGAAAGAAGAATATACGATATAAGAATTACCGAAAAAGAAATATAAGCCAAGAAGAGCGAGAGCGGGTAGCGATACAAAAAAACTGAGACGGGTAAGGGGGACATGAGCGATGCCGATGAGAGGAACAGACGGAATAATGCTAAAAGTATACAAACAAGAAATCAAGAAAGCAAAGAGATTAACATCCGACAAACTGGGTACGATAAATTACTCCGTTTTATGCGAGAGCGCCGTTTTATGCGAAAGCGGGAAGATTCTGCCCAGCCCACCTGGGGCTTGTAGGCAGCGAATGGGGAGACACTGTGTATCGAGGGTCGATACTGTTTAGCCTAGGAGATCCAAAGCTCAACGGAGAGAGAGGAGGGGAAGGCAGGAGATTGGAGCGTTTGATAGGCGATGCTAAAAGAAAAGTAAAAATAAGAAAAGAGACGGCATCCATTTAGCGGTATGTTGTGGATCGGGGACTTGAGAAAAACGTACCACTTTTGAGAGTCAAAGGCGATGGACGGAGCTTTTGGGTAGAGAGTACACTAAATGATCCACTTAATGCTCCAACGTCGAAGAGCATGGTATATATGGGTTCAACCACAGCGAGCTCTGTGGTTGTGGTGGCAGCTATCAGCGACACTCTCATGCCGTGAGGAACCTCCTCTGCGGCGTTGAGATAACGATAGCAAATACTTTGGTGTCGTGGATCACTCCTCCGACGTTCAGCAACGCTGATGAACTCGAGGGGCATTTCCATGCTTTCTATTCATTCAAGGGTCATTAGCCAACGAAAAAAAAAGACTAAAGCCTAAGTTCACCTCCTGGTAGCATTAGAGAATGAGACGGCGTGGGTTCCCAGAGCATCCCGCTTGGTTGATCTACGAGATTTCGCAAAGCCGGGAGGTCACCGTCCAAGGAACCGAGAAAATGGGATGAGGAATCCTCGACGTCCATGGGATTTGACATTTCGAAGAGCATTTGAATAAAATAACAGTGCAATAAGGGCTTCAAATAGCTGAAAATTTGAAGATATAACGATGTGGCGACTATAGTGGTGGTGGTGGTAGAGAAGAACCGAGCGGCAGGACAAAGGCCTTTATATTAGATGGGCGCTTTTACATGGGCGCCTGTTGACAACAAAGGGCAGCCATGGGAGCGCAATTGTATTCCTGATTTCAATTCAGTTGTGCCTCGTTTTTCGGCGCAGGATCAGAGAGTACGTTAATTGCCTGCCGTTGCAGCTGCAAACCACGCGTGCCCGCAAGCCAGCGGCTCAGGTGAGTCGAGAGCACCACTACCAGGATAAGATCTTTTTCGTAGAAGAGATCGCTGCGCAACTGCTGAAAGTCCTCGCGCAACACCCGCTGCTGTTATTCATGGATACTGTGCTCTTCTACGTAGTTCGGTCCAAGGAAATCAGTTTCGTTCAAGCAGAATAAGAGCCATGACATGACGATAGGGCTATGATTCTGAAGATAGATTCGATATAATCATTGATTTGATAATGAATCAATCAAGTATTCAAACGTCCAAGGTCGTTTTTTTTCCGCGTGTGGTTGCGACAGGAATACAACGTAAATTGTCTAGGGCAACTTTTGTAGCTACAAGGTATAAACAACAGGAGGTTTCATCCAAGAAGCGGTGAGGGGCTGTCATCGATAAGCGCCAAAGTACAAACGACTAGTACGGCAACGCGTAGTAAAAAGGCCCAGAACAACAGCGTAGTACGTTCGCCAAAGAACAAAGGGGGGGAGGAGCGACAGGAAGTTGGAACTGAATAGTGAGGTACATAGTACTGATGAGCGTGGTGACCCGAGATAACAAAAGAAAACGTGGTAGTCAAGAATTCTTCGACGCCGCAGAAGCTGCGATTCTAAGGACTGACTATCCTGATCTGTTATCAGCACAGCTTAATGTTCGTCTAGAGAGCTTAGGTTCCTGACCTGCATGCGTATCACGAAATGCACGCCCTCGCTCACAGCAAGCTGATTGATCAACCAGCGTATGCGGGAAGGTATCGTTTGAGGAGCCAGACCTGTGTAACTATTTTTGAACCTACGTTATCCGTAAGTTCATCAAGCTCAGTGAGCTGATACACTCCAGATCCATTAGGAATATCAACCGTTGGGTCTGTAACTTCCTTGAGCCGCGTCAGGTATCAGTATACCGCCCACTGATAAAACGTGTCCAGTGAGCGTGTTCTACAGCACCCCCCCCCCCCCCCCCAAAAAAAAAAAAAGGATCAAGGAAAGTCGTGCGATTTCAGTGCCTTCCGGCTTTTGCACAGATCTGAGCTATTCCTCAAAAAGAGAAAATCTAAAACGCAAACGGCGAACAAAAAAAACCGCGTTCCGATCTTGATCGTTTGAGCACGGGGAGGTCGTGACTCAGAAGACATATCGGTGGATACGACAAAGTTGTATTAAAGCCCTTTGCTATAAGCCCAGCTCTACTGGCTCAACTGTGTTGAAAATACTGCAGCTCAGTACATCCAAGAAAAAAACCAAAATGATACATCTGCACGTACCTGCAAGAGATGGGTGAGATCCAGCAGATCCCGCTCGAATACAGAACGAGTAATTATATTGCCGACTCGGGAGGAAACAGATCCGGTTTGCTTCCCTGTCTTCTGTCTTCCAAGAAAAGAAAGTAACACGAGCGTACATGATTTTTTGTCTGGCGGATATTGATATTCCACGGTGAAAATATAAGTACTCTTTGAGATCGAGTTCCGGGATCATGATCAGCTGGGTGCGTAGTACTACCTTTGATAGCGGCGCAGCTTGTAGCTTCAGTTCGGATTTCGGTTCAGAGAATACCGAACCTGAGATCATCCTGCGACGACCTGGCAGCTCTGTTCAACTTCTTCATCCCCAAGACAGAATGAAGGCGCGAGCATTTCCGTGTGCACTCCTCAGGCTTGTTTCTTATACGGCCTGCCTGTGACGACGTCGTATATCGAGGTTGCGCCATTTTTGTTGGTGGTTGGTGGTTTGCTGTATACAGAGAGAGAGAGAGAAGGCGCGGCTTTGCATGAATGTGTCGGACAGCGCGATCGGTCCATCTGTCATCCTTTAAAGCGAGTCGCCCAAATTTCTTCAAATCTTCACGCAAACAGCCGACGCCGTGGTAGAATGTTGTATGCCCGAAACAAGGAAGGGTGTTCGAAAGGGCAAACTCGACAGCTTGAGCGCTCGAAATGAAGAGGCTCGAGCTCTGCTATAAAACATGGTTTCCCAAGCTCAAGGTCGAACTCGGTACATTTAATGGGTGTAGTCTACACTGCAGTAGCTATAATGGACACCGTCAAAGACATCTGGACCGGTGAAAAAGAACACTTACCTATGAGAAAACACCCCTACGAAGGAATCACAGTCACCTTCCCTGACTCCTCTGAACATCATCCGCTTTGATAGGTATCTGCTTTTCGAGCACATCTGACAAGTACATCCCAGCTACCGCGAAAACACAGAGTCCTACGGAAAACTTGATTCGCGTCGAGGCTGGAAGAGCTAGGGTTATACTTGATGAGCACCAGGTGAGAGTGAGGCGAGAAGTAGAGATACCACTCCAAGATTGAGCCAGGGTCCGGTTCGCTGCTGACGACGACGGAGGGACGTTATTGGATGGCATCACAGAAAAAGTATGTCAGCAGGCATTGAAATTTGTTAGAGAGATGCCGACCGGGCCGGAATTTTCTTCACTGAACCGCCATGCCGACTCGGACGCTTTCTTTCAATCTCTTCTAACCTCGCTACTAGTAAAGTGGCCAAAATCACCTCAAAATTAGCACAATATCTTCAGTGACTCGTTCGGATGCTTCGGCTTCCCCCTGACAGGCCTAGTAGCAAAAAATAAAAATAAAAACTAGCTCTTCGTCGAATCTTGGGACCTCGGGAGTCGGTGCATCAATACGACAGGAACTTTCTGCAGTCGTTTGCTTCTCCCGTCGGACCTCTCGGCTGGAGTCTGTATTGTCACCAAGCTCAAAAAGCCTTTTGGTCTGATTGCTTGTTTATCCTTTTTGGACGAGGCTTATCAGAGACGCTGGATGTCTTTTTTTATTTCTTTCCTTAGAAATACACTGGCACGCCCTCTTCAAGTTCAACTCGACATTTAGGAATCTGCCTCAATCAATGCACACCTGATACCTACAAAGTAATTCTTGGACGACTAAAATGCTCTTTGATGTTTAAACCTTCACGGTCACGTAGAGTATCAGCACTGATGAAATTGAAAAAGGTGAACATCGGAATATAGTATTTTGATGCTCTTCAAAACCGAGTCCGACCCAAGGTGAATAAAATGCTCAACGTAATGTCAAAAAATATCAACTCTATCTCGTTTCCTTTGTATGCAAGTCATCACCAAAAGGCTGTTCAGATCTATGGGTAATGGATAAGCGAAGTCATTATCCCCACTCGCGTTTGGCCAAGTGCCCACTGTTTCTCCTGCTCAAAAAAGTTCTCCCAATCGGCGACAACTGGCTCAAATGATTCTGCATTTTGTGCTATCGACGAAAATTTCCAAAGGGTGGCTAGCGAGGACGGATCCGCGTATAAATCTGTGATCCTTTCTAATTCAGAGATATACGACGCGTCTCGAGCAGCATCAAGTTTTCGAATCAACAGGTACACGACGCTCCACACAATTCGGGGGAAGTCTTCATGAATTTTGAACTGGAACATGTCGACAATGTAGCCTGCTATATCCAGATCCATCAACAACTGCGAAAAGCGTGAATCGGGGCTTTGAAACGCTGCCATGCCCAGAAATAATATGAAACGGATGGGATTGTGTACTAATTCAGAGATCTCGGAGTTGTTTGGCTGTCGCGGGTCATAACCAAGAGCCTTCAGGTGTTCTATCTCTGTGGTATGGAATGACCTATAGAATATCTGTATCAAAGAATAATCGAAGCTTTGAAGCGAATACACACTTGAAAGCCGGGAATGTACAAAGATCGGTTTTAAAAGGTCATGAACATGAGAGGTCGGTTTTGTTGCAATCTCAACCGCGAGTTCCTTGATTCCCCCCAGTGCAACTAGCCTTAAAAACAGGCGATTGGCTCGATTTTGGATCGAACTACCATACACCGCACTAAACCAGATTCAACACAAGGTTCCAAAGTTACAAGGCATCTCGCATACCGAGAAAGTTCTAACAGATCGCGACATATCTCAGCTTTCTTGAGTCCATCAAGGTGATCCAGAGGCAAGAGATTTAAACGGTCAGCCGGAGGCGCGAACTTGAAAGCTGGAGTGTAAGTTTGAGATTGGCGTATCTCTGCTTCGATTTGCGCCAGCCTTCTTCGAATGATGACAGCGTCGATTCCATCGACGACCACTGACCCCACCCGATGGATTGCTTTCCCGGAAATATAGCCCAGACCTGGAATCACAGAGAATGACGAGAAAGTAGTGCCAGTCGTTGTGAGAAGACTACTTGCTTCTTCGGACTGGTTGTCGCTATCCATATTATGGCGGGAACTTTGGATCAGGATCATGAGTATGATCAAGGCTTATTTATGTATTTTCGAAAGACCTCGCACGGTTGTGTAGATTGCATGATAACAACTGTCACACAAGAAATGCGGGCATACCCATTGATAGAGCTGCCAAATATGAAAAAATATATGTACTTAGTACCTGTTGACTTATTCGGCACAATCCCTTTCGACAAAACTTTCGCAGGTATCAATAGAGCTGTTGAACATAACTCACGAGTTCATCTGTTGTTCCTTTCAAATTCCCGACGACAGAATTGAATTTCATCAAAAGAGTAGTGGAACATTCAGAGTATGACTGCTGCAGCAACGGTGGAAGGTTTCAATAGCGATGCATAAGATCCTTGACTCAATACAAGTATACGTGAATATCCTAGTGGGATGGGTAAGAGTGATACAAATATCTACGGACATGATGGGACAGAGCCACACTGTGACCTCTGATCACATCGAAATTTGACTTGGGTCGAGGCTGGCGCTGAGATCTGAGAGCTCAGAGCTGTAGATTGGATACACGCTCGTCAGTGCAGACGCGGAAGGGTGTTTCGGCAGGCATTGGCCGCATCCTCGGACCGGCAGCCGACCTGCATTCCCTTTCTCTCACCGACCGCCATCATGGCGTCCAAAAGCAAACCCTCGGAAAACATGAAACAAAAGAGTCTAATGGCTTTTTTCGGCAAGCCTCAGACACAATCTACTCCCTCTTCATCAGCATCTGCTTCCAAACCCGCCAAAGCGAATAAAGTCGCGTCAAAACCGACACCGAAAACGACATCTCAGGCCAAAGACGCGTCGGATGACCTTCTCAAGACCCCAGAATCTAAGGGGCCAGATTTACGCGCTGTAAACTCTTCTGCAGCTACCAGCTCGTCGTCGCTTGGTGGTAGCATCAAAGTAAGTCTTGGTTTGACGCGTGACCAGCATTGTTCATTTTCTTTATTTTATCTTATTTATTAGGACACGCCACCGACAAGCCAGGCAATTGATGTGGATATGTTGTCTGACGATGAATCGGAGAAGGTTCCTGTAAAAGTGAGTTTTTGAGACTTCTTTGCGGTCAGATTTGGTATTGAGAAAGAGTTCAGAAGACGACTAAACGTCGACGCGTTATAGACGATTCGGATGACGACGAAACTCGAGCCTCAGGTGCCTCGTCAGGAAACTCTCGTCCTGCTTCGTCTTTGCCTCCCTCGTCACCGATAGAAGGCAGAAGTATGTCAACCTCCCTTTATCCCTTTCGTGGCTAACGTCTTACATAGGCCGTGCAAAGAAGCCCCGGTATTCCGTCCTCTCCGTGTCTGATGACGAAGAAGACGAAGACGGTGCAGAAGCTGCTAGCACATTCACACGACGTTTGACAAAGTTCAAAAAGTCTCCAGTCAAAAAAGGGAAGGGGCGCAAATCTTCCAAGGCCTCCGAGGACGACGACGACTTTCTCGCTCCATCCGACTCTGACGAGGAAGAGGCAATCCGGTCTGTCAAATCTTCCTCCTCGAGGCCTTCTTCTAGGCTGTCTATGACATCCGCAGACACCGAAATCGACGACGACGACGAAGAACCTGTGTCTAAGAAGTCCAAACCCAAAGTGAAATCCAACGCGAAGAGCAAAGGTCCTGCAGTCGCCAATGCGAGCAATGACTCTTTCACGTTCCTCACTGCGGCGGAGAGAAGGGAGCAGGATAAGAAGGATGAGAAGAAGGCTGCGGAATCGCCGTACGGGTTCTTACAGGAAATCAAAGATGTGAGTAGCATTCATACCTCTTCAGATATAGAAGTGAGCCTGATAAGACTTTCTTTTCATTGATAGAAAGACGGACGGAGGCCGGGAGATCCAAAGTACGACCCGAGGACTTTATTCGTTCCTCCAAAGGCATGGAAAGAGTTTACGCCTTTTGAGAAACAGGTAGGTTCTCTACTATCTGGGCGTCTTTTTACTCGAGCTGACGCTTCTCTTCACCTCTTCCTCTCTCTCTGCCCATCTCTCTACTCCTTCTCTCTTCTCCACTCCTTGTCTCTCGCTGCTTGGTCGTCGTTTCCGTAGTTTTGGGAAATCAAGCAGAACCACTACGATACGGTAATTCGGTCTCTCTGGGTTTGGTTACCATATTTACTGACTATCCACGCTTTGTACATGTAGATATTGTTCTTCCAAAAAGGGTGAGTCTCCCGCTCTACGTTATGTGCTCTGTTTCAATTGTAACGTTCCTCTTCCTTCCCAAGGAAATTCTTCGAGGTGAATCCCTCATTCATTTTTTAAGAGGGCTGCCCTGATTCCAAACCGTTTTTGTTCTTAGCTCTATGAAGATGATGCGAGGATTGGCCATCAAGAGTTTGACTTGAAGCTGACACAAAGGGTGAAGATGTCCATGGTTGGAGTTCCGGAAATGTCGTTCAACTTTTGGGCTGCGTGAGTTACATTTTATTGAATAGTTTCCATTGCTTCGTCACAACTCATGCTCGATTTTTCTACCCATCTCTTCTTGCATCCTCCTGCCTGCGTCCTCCGTGTTATACAGGAAATTCTTGGGAAAAGGGTACAAAGTTGGGAAAGTCGATCAGGCGGAGACGGCGCTCGGAGCTGAGATGCGGCTTGCTGATGATAAGAAGAGTGGTAATGCGGTCAAAAAGAGTGGTGGGGAGAAGGAGAAGATCGTTAGACGGTGAAGTCCTTTCATCTTCTCTCCTCTCCCTATGACTTGACTCATAACCCCCACTTTCAACAGAGAACTCAACAAAGTGTACACGAACGGAACTCTGATTGACGGGGAGATGATCACCGATGACGAAGCAGGTCACTGTATCTCCATTCGAGAAGTCGAGTCTGTCGATGGAGCGACGAATACGTTCGGTGTTTGTGTGTTGGACTGCTCGACGTCGCAGTTTGATCTGGCGGTGTTTGAAGATGATATTTGTAGGACCAAACTGGAGACGCTGGTTAGACAGATTAGGCCAAAGGAGATGCTGTTTACCAAGGTACGATTGTTCGTTCGTTAAACCCCATCATGATTGATGACGTTCTTGTTCGCAGGGAAATCTCTCGGTATCTACTACTCGACTGCTGAAATCTATCTTGCCTGGTGCTTGCCTCTGGACCGGACTGAGGGAAGTGGAGGGATTAGGGTATGAAGGAACGTTGGAGGACCTGAAGAAACGGTTCCCTTCTTCCGATGACGCTGCTGATACCAATCATGGTGCCGATGCTGATGAAGAGATGAATGGGGAGAAGGAGGGCGAGGATCTTCTTCCGTCGAGCGTCCCCAGACCCATTCGCGATCTGGCGGGTTCCAAGCCGGCAATTGAGGCGTTGGGGTCAATGTTCTGGTTCGTTCGTTTTTTTTCTATCACCTCATGTGGAGTTGATACGACTGAACACCCTTAGGTATTTGCAGCAATTGAATATCGACAAGGACATCATTTCGATGAAGAATTTCAATATTTATGATCCGATGAAACGGGGGCAAGGGCTCGTTCTTGATGGACAGACGTTGGCTCATATTGAGGTGAGTCGTTCATTGTTTTGCCGCTGTCGTTCGACAGCGGTCGTGGAGAGAAGTTACTGATTCTGGAGATATTCCAATTTCTCACAGGTTTTGGTAAATAATGAGGGTACGGAGGAAGGCACGCTGTTGAAGTTATTGGGGAGATGTGTTACGCCTTTTGGTCAGTGGTGCTCTCTTTTCTCCTTTGCTGCCGTCTTCTTTTGCTTTCCTATTCGAAGTCTGCCCCGATGATTCGTTTGCTTTGTATCTATCTATCCAATCCAATCCCTTCCGCTTCCCTACCCTGGCCTGTCGCCGTTTCTTTTCCTGCACATCGGACTGACAGCTTTCACCATCGACGATAGGCAAACGACTCTTTCGTATTTGGCTATGTATGCCTCTCAAAGAAGTGTCGGCTATCAACGCCCGGTACGTCCTTCCTCCTCATTCGCTCTCATTTGTTGCTGACGCCTCTCCGAATTGTTCTCTCTCTATCTCGCGCCCGACAGATTGGATGCGGTTGAGGATCTCATGGAGAACCCGATCTTTGAAACCGCGTTCACTGATACTGCCAAGGGTCTTCCGGATCTCGAACGTGTTGTCTCGAGGATTCATGCTAAGAACTGCAAAGTCAAGGACTTTTTGAAGGTGCTTGCGGTCCGTATACAAGTCTTGTCGCACTTTCATCTTTCCGTCTGACTTACTTTCGTCATATGCCAGTCATTCAAGAAACTCAGTAGAGGGGTAGCCGACCTCGCGGACGCTTCGGAGTCATTCAAGTCAAAAACGATCTTCGGGTTGCTTCGTAGCGCGCCGGATTTGATCCAAAATGTTAATAATATTGAGAATATGTTTGAGAAGCCCTTGTCCGATAAAGGTTCGTTCTTGAACTGTTACTTTTTGTTGCGATGTCTGTTGATCGTTGACTCGTTTGTTATAAGATGATGAGTTGATACCCCGGAAAGGAAAGGATGAAGCTTATGATGAGGTTATGACTGAGATTGAGGAGTTGGAGGAAGGACTGGAGGAAGCATTGAAAAAGTTTGAGAAGAGTTTAGGGTATGTCGGTCCATTACTCTCTTTTACCCAATTATGCGTGCTGATGACCCGTCGGACGCGATCTCTCATAGGATGAAGTTGAGCTGGTGGCACAGCGCTGTTGGGACGAAGGTCCGTCTAGGTGTTATCCCTCGAACAAACTTTCAACCAGCTTTTTGCCATTTTCTTTGTAGGAAATATATATGATCGAAACCTCGGCGGGACAGAAGAATATCCCAAAGGAGTGGACAAAGAATGGTGGCACGAAGGTTGGTATTTCTATATTTCTGTAGACCCTCTCCTCTTGCTAACATATACCCTTTCGACGCATAGGCCAAGTCCCGCTGGCTCGTCCCTTCCCTTCAAAAATCCATCCGCTCCCTGAAAGAAGCACGGGAGAAACGCAATACCGCGATCAAAAATTTTAAATTCCGCATCTACAATGAATTCGATGAGGATCGCGGAATCTGGCTACGTGCTATCCGTGTATTCGCTGAACTTGACTGTCTCTTCAGTTTAGCAAAGTCGTCTGTGGCGATTGGTGAACCGTCTTGCCGACCAGAGCTTGTAGGAGAAGAAGAGGGCGATGGGAGCGCGTGGTTCGATTTCAAAAGTTTGAGACACCCGACGTTGTGTGTGAATGGGAGTGTAGAGGATTTCATTCCGAATAATGTCAAGCTTGGAGGGGATATGGGGAAGATTGCGTTGCTAACTGGTATGCCGCCTTTGTTTGAAGCTTGTATGAATCTTTTGGTTGACTGTCGACTTGTATAGGTCCGAATATGGCGTACGTTTTTACATATGAAAGCGATTCTCAGTTCTTATGTTATGCTCGTGGTGTATAGCGGAAAATCGACGGTAGGTCTTCTGTGCCGGATCAACTGGGATCTATTATTGATGTATTGTAATCAAGGTTATGCGGATGACTGCGACGGGCGTGGTGAGAACTTCCAGGGTCTACTTTTGGCTTCCTCATCGTTCAATGCTCATCTATTCAGATCATGGCTCAACTGGGAATGTTCGTCCAGCGGAGAGCGCGCGGTATGTGGGTTGAACATGTCTTCCGACATGGCTGTTGACAACCTGCGCTTCTATCTTCTAGATTGTCCCCCGTTGACTCTATTTTGACTCGCATGGGAGCGTACGATAATATGTTTTCTAATGCGAGTACGTTCAAGGTGGAGTTGGATGAATGGTACGTCTTTACGGACCACAATCAACACCAAATGTTTGACCATGCTTTGCAGCTGCAAAATCTTGCGTGATGCGACACCCAGGTCATTTGTGATACTTGATGGTGGGATACTTTGTTCCTCGATTTTGTTCATTTACTAATGTTTTCACTTGAATCGACAGAGCTTGGAAGAGGGACTTCGACATATGATGGAATGGCTATAGCAGGGGTAAGCGGACAGGTTCTAATCTTTTCGGCCCTCTCCTGACCCATATCCCGATACAGGCCGTTTTGCATGAACTGGCAACCCATACTTTGCCGCTTTCAATCTTTGCCACTCATTACGGATCCTTGACGGACGACTTTGCTTATCATCCCAATATCCGCAACATGTACATGTCGACCATTGTCGATGACGAAAAACGCGCTGTTGGTCTTTTGAGATCTTTTGCCCTAATAATCTACTGACTGCTCCCTGTTCCCTCTTCAATTCTCAGATTGTTTTCCTATACAAACTCATCGAAGGCGTCGCAACCTCCTCCTTCGGCACCCACGTCGCCAATCTCGCAGGAGTACCACTCAAAGTCGTTGAACGTGCAGACGTGATATCTAAGAAGTTTGCGGAACAGTTCAAGGCGAAACTTCAGGAAAAGAAAGCGAAACGAGCGTCGGGAAAGCTTCCTCTCGTTGCTCAAGCCGATTTCGCTTATCTAATCCAGCTTGCGACGGGCAAGCTACAGCTCCCGGAGGATGCGGTACGAAGGCGGGTGGTTCTTGATATGATGAGGAAGGTAGCGAAGACGTATGTTGCTGCTGCTTGACCTTCCTCCCCCCTGGACCCCCGAAAGTTGTTTCTTGTACTTTTGCTCTCTTTTTTGCTAGCTTTGCTTTCGACCCTTTGATGGGTCATATACTCGAGTAATACCGAATGATGCTACTTACTATCGCCTTTTACGCTCTTTAACTGCTATTTTCACATACATAATAATGCAATGTACATATATACATACACATTCGAATAACTATGCGACCTGGATTTCCTATTGTCGTATATGTAGTTTTTTTTTCCTTTGATTCAACCTGACTCTAATTCGATCACAGTGCAACACGGATACGAGTACATATGTAGAAATCTTTTTGTTTCTTTCTCCGTGTTTGTTCGGGGACGAGATCTAGAGAGAAGGGCTGTCATGGGCGCTTTTTTCAGGCGCTTTTTTCTCTTTCACACCATCAACTGAAAATGATACCCAAGCTCTGTGGGCGTTACTAGAGGAGAGAGAGAGAGAGAGACAAAATTGGGTAGCGTGAGTCTAAGCTCGTCCCTCCTCTGTTCCTTCTCCCGCTGACTTTTATCCTTTTTTACTTTCTTCTTTTTCCGGCGTCTCCTCACGTCCTTACGCTTCTCCCTTCCTATCTGGGCCTTTTAGTGCCGAATGATACCATATTATACGAATGGGTGGTCAAGGACGTAGACAAGGGTCGGTTAGGCATGAACAAGGTGGCAGAATCAACAGTGGAGGGGTCCCTAAGGCAACGTATGCAATTGCAATGCAGGAGGTATACGGAAGAAGTAAATGACCTTTTTCATGTCATCAGGTCGAGCAAAGGTGAGGGCTTTCATCCTTTCGTTCTCTTTGATATTTCCCTTCCTTTCATGATGACACTATCTGCCGGGGCCAGATGACGGGCTTCCAACGGGGTTGTTGGAGAGCCTTTGGGATGATCTCAAATCCGGCTTTTTGCTTTTTTTTTTCCCTCAGGCAGTTCTCTCCGGGACTGTGCTTTGGGGCATATTTCTGATTAATTATACATATCGGCTTTCGTTTCTACTTTTTCATCTTGTTTTACGGAGAGCTGGCTAACGTTTTTTTTTTAATTTTCTTAATTTTAATTCTAATTTTTATAGAAGTAGGGCGCCCTTCTGCTCCAAAAAATCAGTCTCCGGCGTCAATTCTCTTCACTACTAACGGTCAGCGAACACAGTACCTTGCCAGTACTCATTCCACTCCTGTAAAAGACAACCAAGTGCTCTCATGAATAAATCTTGGGAGCGTATGATACATCATCATCATGTTTTTTAATTGGTACGGTACGTCTCTACGGGCTACAATCCACTAACTGAATGTTTGACCATGCTTTGTAGCTCTTGAGATCTTGCGAGATGACACCCAGGTTATCTGTACGCGTAATACTTGATTATGGGAGTGCTCAGTTGGGTGGATCGGTGTCAGACGTTGGACATTGGACGGTCAAGTCGTATGTACTGTACGACTCAAATTTCGTCATTGAATCTAGCCGAGTCCCCGGCTGTTTCCGGTGACCGTACGTATAGCCGGCAATCCTCGATTTGCGATGTTTTTGTAGCGCTTGGGAGGGAGATTTTCCATGTCAACCATTGTCGATGAAGAAGTAACGCGCTTTCGAGTTTTTTTTTTCCCGATCTTTCTTGCCTGAGTCTACTGGACTGCTCCCCTCTCTCTTTAAAGTGGTTATTTTTCTATACAGACTCGTCGGAGGGGGGGGGCTATCGCAACCCTCTTACTTCGGTTACCTTAGTTGAACGCGCAGCCGTGATATCTAGGAAGTTTAAATTCGAGGAAAGCAAGGACTCATCCACCCTGTCAGTATACCGTATCGGTTGTCGAGCTGAGCAGCTTGGGGCTTCGATGATGTCCTTCAGGCAACTTGTCCTACCCAGGAGTGCCTGGCATCCCACCATTTGCTTAGGCCAATCGTAATAGAACAATTCAAGGTGCTTATCCCCGCGCTGGGATACGCCCAAGCTGAGTAATCGACTGAGGAGGTAAAATCTCCAACATGTACACAATTTCTTCGCCGAAGAGCAGCAAGAATGGTTCGACTTTCGAGAAAAGTCATTTGGCTCCGGTCCAATTTCAGGACGGTTTTCTTCGTTCCTCAAGTTTCGATGCAGGCAGTCCGTGGCTCAATGCATTTAACCATACTGGAAGCTCACGAGAGTATGATTCATGAGTTAGTAAATTAAGCGGATTTCCTTCCAGAAGAAGTTTACTCCGAGTCGGAAACCTTGTCTCCGTACTTGGCGACCAAGGGCTTTCCGGTGTTATCCAACCACCATTTACCCCATGTCACTGACTATAAGCAAAAGCAAAAAAAAAAACAAATAAGCATCGGGTGGTCACTGAGACAATCTTCCTTACAGGCTCCGATTCGACAGGTTTACGGGATCGCTCAGGCTTTCCAACTTTAGTACCATCAAAAGACGGGTATGTGAATCGTTCAAGAGGCTGCAATTCATCGAAAGAAAAAAAAGAGAAAAGAATTAAACAGTGTGTAAAATCCGATATCGAAAACAACACATACCCCAGCTTGAAAGATATCGGGTTTTCCTCCCTCCCTATTGTCTCCGGTCCTTGCGGCAAGTAAACCACATTCGGAGCAATAAGCATCATGAGAGGTTTCGACTCCTTGACGACCCTCAATGAGGGCTTTGAACATAAACTCTCGCGAATGTACTCCACGCGCTAAAGCGGTCCAGACCCTGCGAAAAAACGAGTTCAAGTTCATCTAGAGATGGGGGTAAATCCCCCGTAAAACGTGAACAAATCCGTACCAGTCGATGAACTCGGTATACTTTCCGCACCCGCGACATGGAGTGGGAAGTCCACAAACATTTGTACCTCCCATACCTGTTTCTTGAAAGTCACGACGCAAGAGCTTGGAGAGGCGAAGGTATTCATCTTCAGTTATATACCACAAGTACAGTTTCCGACCCTCCTCTTCACTAATCAACCTTGTAGGAGGACATTGCCGGAAGGAGGTCTAAGGAAAGATAACAAAACGTAAAATGACTCTGCTGGGTACGCAAGATAGGATGTACGGCTCACGGGGAGAAATTCGATTGGAGGGTTTGACTCGGTGGTCATTATTGTGGAAGAAAAGTGGAATCAAAGAAAATGTGTCCTGCTTGAAGCTTCAGTCGAGGAATATAGCTGGGAGAGTGGGGAGGAGGGGGGTTTTTTTACCTACTCCGCTGCCCCGTCAACCTTTGAAAATACCCGCATATAATCACAACATTTCAACAACGTGTCTACTCTAGTTCCGAAGAAAGAGAACTTCCATGACGCTATTATCTCACTGCCGCACCACCAACAAAATGCCAAGGGACACGATTTTTTCGGACTCAAAGCAAACATCTAGAACGCAGGAATAGAGAGGGGGGCCCGAGTTAAGGATGAATTAATTTTAATTGGGCGATTAAACCCCTTACTTACGGAAACCCTTCGGAGTTCAGACTTCAGAGCTCGCCACCAATTTGAGTGGAGTGATAAATTATTCATTATTTTACATACATAGTCCAAGACTCCAACCGTCCGATGTCGAAATCAAGTACATACATGTGATTCACATACTTACAGTGCTCGGTTCATGAGGATGGCATGGCAAGATGGCAGCCTCATGTCAGGGCAGAGATGAAGATAACAATTGTAGTTTGCCAGCGGGAACGAGTCTTATCCGGGAGGAAAGAACGTTTCCAGTTGGCACAATGGATCCTCAGGCTCCTATAGAGCATGTCATCTCTGTCTCTTTGCTCAAAGCTCATCGAGCTTCCAGCTAGAAGTGAGAATGGGCCAGATGAGTGGCAACTTGACCAATTTGCAGAAAAGATCTTAGACACGGTATGCATCGAGTACTTTGGACGTATTTAGAGCCTATTCGGATGCCACAGGGGTGGTCCAAAGACTGTCAAATTAATAATTATATTATTGTTCTCTTCGCAAGCGAATGTATATTTGACGAGCAACAAAAAGAATTGTTCCCTCGATCTCAGGCTGAGCTGACGGAACGATGAATAGATGGGATGAGCCGAACTGAAATCGGCTCATAGTACCCCATTAGGCATATTTGCTTAACTGGTCGTTCGGGAATCGGACTCCAGTATATACGAATATACCTATCCCAATCAGGACGACACTGCTAAAAGACTACAAAAAGCTCGAGGTTGCGACTGAAAAACCCCAACAATAATTCTCTCTCCTCGCAACAAGTGGGTTAACGGCCTCAGACGCATGAAATTCCAACGTTACTGACTTGCACACTGCCGCTGCCTTTAGCCACTCACTGTTATTATCCACAATGACTGAAGTCAGTAAATTTGTGGCTTAAATGTTACTGATCACTGACTGACATGACGTTCTTATTAGGCCGTTGAAGTCCCTACGCAAGCCTGGCGTGCGATTCCTCCTTGGAGCCATAGTGCCAAAGACATCATGCAGGACGCCACTGAAGTTAGTAACATGGTGATTATTCAATTTATTTCTTGCGCTGAGATCGATGAGATCGATGAGTTTATTTACAGGCCGTTGAAGCCCCAGTGCAAGACTGGCGCGCCTATCCTCCTTGGGTCCGTAGTGCCGAGGACATTATGCAGGACGCCACAGGCAGTGCTTCCGCCGTGATGACTTTATTTATTTCTTGCGTTGATTAATCGATGACTGACGATGAGTTTCTAGGCCACTGAGGCCCCTGTGAAAAACTGGCTCGCCTACCCTCCGTGGAACAGTAGTGCCAAGGACATCCTGCAGGGGTTTTCTGAAGTTGCCTAAACCTCGACCCGAAACTTAATGTAGTAGGTAGCTTGTGCTACGAGCTATTACTCTATCTGTTCAACTTGAATGTCATTGCCCAAGTGCCTTTTACGTTTTATATTCTCGATTACCTCCTGTTTGGCGCCCAGAATCCAGACAACGTCCTTCCAGAGCGAAAGCTAGAGATTCGAGAGTATACTGCGATTGAGAAAAGGAAAAGGTGATGTGAATTCAAATAAGTAAGTCCTTCACCCTTGTAATATATCCGAGCTGGGGAAAATTCTGAGTGCTGATGTACATACGAACTCTACACCTTCGAGAATGGGGGACAAGATTTTTGCGTGCAACCAGTGCGTGGTGCGTGACACGCGTGCGTGCGTGCGTGCATGTCGGTGCGTGCTAATGCCGTGCGTGACAGTGCGTGACAATTACTCGAATAGTTATATCAATTTTATTATTAACAAGATTATGTACTCTATTCACTAAAATGACCCAGCGAGTCTTAAGCCGCGATGCCTTGGGATATGCATTCGTTGGGTGGCCAAGACGAGGGATGTTGATTCCGAGTTCGGTTAGCAAGGTTGTGATGGGCACAAGATGGTGTTTGTGGGTTGATCTTGTTCCAGAGGGCGATAGTGGAGCTGCAGCCTATGTATATGAACAGCAATCCTCTTCGCGTTTCCTATTCTCAAATCTCCGGGGCAGGCACACAGTAAGCGAATTACTGCCGGGCACTGTTGTCTTTGCAAGAGCAAACGGGACGCGGTAATTAGAAGACAAGAATTGGACGAGAAGGCAGTACTGACTCACCACTCCTGCAAGATCCCTGCTTCCGCTGCTTTTCCATCTTCTTCGCCGCCTTTGGCTTGCAGCCGATGTCTTTTGGCCGGATAGCTGGTGGTTTTTGGTGCACAAGATTTACACTGCTGTCGAGACTGGTGCGAAAGAAGACTTGTCATCAATTGGAATTGGACCGGAGCTGCATTAGACATGAAATTAGCGTCATAGAGTAAATGAGCATACTGCTGGTATGCAGAAGAAAGCACGGGATATCAATGAACGGCGTATAAACAAAATGAGCAAGAGACAAACGGGACTCGCCTGTACCTGAGATTCTTTCCAAATTCGGATATTAGCAATCCGAGTGGGCTATCCGGGCCAACAAAGTCAAAGCTGATTCTACGAGTCCATATTCGGCAACCACCTTTCTCATGTACATAAAAAACAAAAAAGCAAAACAAAAACAATTTGATTATCATCAGATTATTGAAATAAAATTATACCAGACAAATATATGTGTCACACATCTGCACGCACCAATACATTTGTCTGCACGCACCTGCACGCACCTGCACGCACGCGTGTACATTTGCACGCACTATCACTCCTCTCAATTTTGATCATTCCTGTAGCTACATTGTACTCACGTAGTAATTTACAGGTATAATGAGAACTTCTTATAAATACATTCTGAGGTTACGGCCCTGTACTCACGTAGTTTACAGACTTTTAACAGTTCGAACTGAGGAAATTGGAACTTATTCCTAAATCTATAATGGACACGCACTGCATGTACCTGCACGCACTTGCACTCACTACACGCACTGCACGCACCCGCACCATTTTGGTGCGTGTCACGTGTGCACGCACGCACGCACCGGTTGCACGCAAAATTCTAGGTGCCCTTCGAGAATCGACTTCGTTGCATCGATCTGCTATATTCCGAATGACCGATTATGTAAGAACTGGCCGAAATTTCAGACTTTGTAGCTCCCACGATAATCTCGAAGCCAGTATTCGTCTGGCTGTTTACTCCAACGCACGCTAGGACAACTGTCTTTTATCAAGCTACCCACTCATGAAATCAAAGATTTTATCAAGGACCCAGATCTGCTGGATGGAATCGATAGGCACCTAGGAGAAATTATGATTCCGAGAGTCTGTACGCGTCTCGACTCGTTCTTACATGCCCTGTCTTATTACTTGTTTCTCCCCAGCTGACACCTTCGATAACACTCTCGTCGTTCAAACGCACACATTCTTCCACTGACATATCCGCAAACTCCCTTGGGAGTGAAAAAGTTTGTCAAGCCAGTCGACGTGTCATTCTTTCGGCTCACCACGATTCTTGGTTTCCGCCTCAACCATATGATGGGCAGTTTGTCGGCGCGACGGATAGTGCGTTTCTGTGTGCCGTGTTGTTGGATTTGGCGGAGAGTTTGAGTGGGATGTTCGGTTCGTAGTGTCCCGTTGCATTTTTATTTTTTCATGGACTAGGCTCCCGATATATCTTTCAACATTCTCATTTTTCGTCTTGTACTGTTCTAACCTTGCGTTTAGAAACCTCGCGGGTGTATGGTCATCGACTCTTATCACGCCCGATTCCCCTTCCGCCGTTACTATCATTGATAATCCGGCGGAGGAGTTCGATTCGGATGTGGTTTTCACGCTCTCCGAACAACGTCAATATCGGTTCTCAACACCCTCATCCGATGTGACCCTCCTATCTACCATTGAGCATTTTATTCTGCTGGATATACTCGGTGCGAAGGACCCGAAAATTAAATGTTTTTTTCAATGTGAGAAGGAGATTCTTTCGCTTTGGTATCCTATCGTCACCATCTCTATGTTCAGGACACGGTGCCGCTTTTCAAACAACTGGAAGAGACAGAGCATAGACTAGGTGCGATGGATGCTTTTGTTTACGGAGATGGTAAGTAGTAGTCATTGTCCTCTCTCTCCTCGTTACTACTAGTGCCCCCTTGTGTGTTCTACTCACTGGCCTTCCGATAAAGACACATCAATGTCATCGACGAACTACAAGACATAGCCTGCTGTAAGGCAGCGAGATGAGATGATGCGATGCCTTCGGTACTGTATCTTCATAGGGTGTGTCAAAAACTGTAGAGTGTATTCCTATCGATGCGGGAGATCGATGGTAAACTGTAACGTTAGCGTGACGAATCACAGTAACGGCACACGAGAGAAGGAGGCAAGAGAATCTCCAGAGAGAGAGAGAACCGTTGTAAACTGGGTGGATTTCCAGAGAGTCTGTCTACTTGGGTACAATACGAGCTACTTATATACTGTAGGGATCTGTAATATTACCATAACTAGATGTATCTGCATAAGGCATAGGGCATAGGTACGAGCATAGAGCATAGGCATAGATAAGATAACTGATAACTGATTAGATTGTTCGAATTGGGAAGTCACGAGTAACGTTCCGTTACATACGCCCTCCAAAGATCATGCAATGATCTTTTTCTTCTTCTTCTGCATCCAACTCACGCGTTCAGTCGGATGTTCGCGTCGGTCTTCAAGTCTGTCGTTCAACGCATCAAATTCTCCGGCCATGCAGAATCTATCAAGATCGGTGTAGAACCGCCGCTGCACTCTGTCGTCAATACCCGAAACTTTTCCAGCAACAATTTCGTCTACGGCTGTCGCGTCTCCTGGGGTTGCGAACGGGATGCTAATTTCGAAGGGATTGCATAGGGATCGGATAGGGAGAGTGGTAAACGTGGTAAAAGAGGTGCGAGTCGGCTGATGAATAATATTCTTTTCGGAAGCGGGTGTCATGGGTTCGAGGGGGATAAAACATGAGTCGGAGTCGGGATCGACCAGAGAGGTGGTGGAATAGCTTGGTTGGATAGAGGATAGTGTGTGTTTCGAAGGTGCGGTCTTAGCTATAGATCCTTCTTCCACAACGACTAATTTTTGTTTTCCTTTTTCTTCAGCAAATTTCCTATTTCGGATCGGACCAAGAATACGCTCTAGTGGGTCGACGGACAAGTGTTCGAGGGTTTGGGATTGGTAGGGTAATAATGAAGGGGGTTCGAGGGTCTGTATCGGGAAGGGGATAGTATTGTGTCGAGGTGTCGGGTTCGCAAGATTGTCATGAAATAGTACGATGTTTAGCCTGAGGGGTGTGAGTACGTTGTTGGAATAAAAGGTCGTGAACGCTGTCTGCTCCCGCTGTTAGCGACCGTACTCAACTACTGAGATATAGCAGCCAGGGCCCTCAGTAAAACGTCAAGTCAGGTGTCACAGAGAAATCAAGACTAGTGAGGATAGATTGCAGAGAAGAGTACAGGAGAATAAACGAGATCGAAGCTGGGGAAAACTACTGGTAAGACAGTCCACTATTTATACTGTTGAGCTGTGGCTGCGCCTAAGCCCTTGACCCTATATATCGCATAAGTATCGCATCGTTGTACATGTGTAAGGTAGTCGTCGTGTCGATGGTAAGTAATAAGCGATCTATAATCCCTATGACTAAGCGATGTAATATGGATGACGTACGACAGATAAATGGAGATCCTATCATAGATAAGTAAGGAGATTAGCGTAATCAAGGCATGAGGTGAACACTCAAATACTATCATCGTATACGACCTCGTGACTTATCGCGTATAAGGAAAAGGAAAATAAAAGAAAAAGGAAATCAATAGATATAAAAAGGTTGTTTCGTGACATTACCCTCTCCTTAAGGCACGAACTCCGTTTCGTGCAAACCTTGCTGCAACGTTCTCTGTGGGGAGATGATCTGCGACAGGTTCGGTGCTCGGTTGGGGAATTGGACGGAATAGATGGGATGGAAAAAGGGATATGGGAAACTCGATTTTTCGAAGAGATGGTGCCTTTGGTTTGTTGGGGAATTTTTCATGGAACTTCCGTACTGCTTCTTTGGCGTTGGCGAGGTTGGAGGATGGTTCCCAGGTCATTTCGTGTGCGCCGTACCCCTTCCATTTGACTTTATAGAAGAACTTCTTACTCCTGCCCTTGCCGTTTCTTGAGTCAACTACTTCGTCTACTTCCCATTCCGGTTCTTTTCCTTCTACTACGTCAGGGGGTGGTCGAGTATTTCGTGGTTGGGATGGGAATTCTGGAGGGTGGTACGGAGAGAGGAGGACTTCGTTGAAGACATTGTGAATATGTTTCCAGGTGCTGGGGATGGCAATTTTGTATGATGCGGCTCCGATTTTCTTTATGACTTTGAAGGGACCAAAGCGTTTATCGTCCATCTTCTTCGACGGTCTGTCGGTGGTAACGTTTGTGGCCTCAAGCCAGACTAGATTTCCTTCCTTGTATTCTATGGGTTTTTGTCTGCCTTTGTCGTAGTGTCTCTTCATGTCCTCCGCCGCTTTTTTCAGGGCTGCACCTATTTCTTCCCGTATTTTCCCCATCTGGTCTGCAAAGGCTTGTGCGGTTGGGTTATTCGAGGGTAGTTTTGGGGCTGTTCCTTTGTATGGGTGTCGACCATTGTCGGCATAGAAAGGGGAGACATGGGTGGCAGAGTGGACTCGATCATTGTATACAAATTCCATTAGCGGTAGCCACTCGTTCCAATCAGTTTGGTGATAGTTAACAAATAGTCGTAGGTAATGTTCTATCTCCTGGTTACTGCGTTCTGATTGACCGTTTGTCTGAGGATGATATGCCGTTGTATAATTGGACTCAATACCCAATAGGCGGTAGAGTTCCTTCATAAAGCGGGAATGATATTGGGGACCTCGATCGTGGATGATTTTTCTGGGGAGTCCATGTAGAGGGAAGATCTTGTCTCGATATATCTTTGCCATCCCTTCTGAGGTTAAGCTCATGTGTGTGGGTGTAAGCCGTAAACGCTTGGTGAATTTATCCGTAACCACTGATATGGCGTTATATCCTCCGGATTGGGGTAATTCTCCAATCAAGTCCGTTCCAATAACTTCCCATGGTTCGCTTGGTACACTGTGTGGATGGAGATAGCCTGTTGGTGGTGTTCGATGTGATTTAGTGGCTTGGCATCTCTCGCATCCTCGTACGTATCTGGCTATATCTCGATTCAGACTTGGCCACCAGTAGGTTCGTGTGATGAGTTCCCATGTTTTGTACTGTCCTGGGTGTCCAGCGAGAATGGTATCATGGTGGATTTTTATGATTCGTCCCCGAAGGTTCTGGTTTTTTGGAACGTAAATCCGATTTTTCCAATATAGAACGTCATCTTTAGAAACCCATTCCTCGCTTTTTGCCTTTGCCATTTCTAGAACTGACAATTCCTGTTCCTGTTTGTGTTCCCGAACCTCTTTCAGTAACTCATCCTCCGGATTGCCTAACTCTAGTGCTCGTGTAAACAGTTCCGGTTTCAGCATGACGATGTCTTTGTTGTCATTCACCCCTGTCTCAAGACCTGTCATCCGTGACAGGGCATCAGCTTTGCCCATTGATTTTCCGGGTTTATGATGTAGGTTAAATGAGTATTCGGCAAGCTCCGTGACCCATCGAGCCTGTCTCCGGTTGAGTTTCTGGGGTTTTCTGAAGTATTGGAGATTCTGGTGGTCTGTCCATATCTCTACCGACTCGTTTGCCCCCAGGAGGTATTGTCGCCATTCGTCAAGTGAATCCATAATCGCCATCATTTCTTTGTCATAGATCTCGTAATTTCGTTCTACTTCGTTAAGTGATCTAGATCTGAAGGCGACTGGGAACCATTTTCCATTGACTTTCTGGGATAGGACACCGCCGTTTGCAAAATCAGAGGAGTCCGCTTCTACACGAAACTGTCCTTCATCTCGTGGAATGAGGAGTGTTACGTCTTCGGTTATAAGACCCTTCAGTTTATCGAACGCCATTTGTTCTGTTATGTCCCATGACCATTCGGTGTTCCCCGTTAGGCGACTGAGCGGTCTGGCTACACCACTGAATCCTTTGATGAAACGTCGGAAGAAGTTGCAAAATCCCAGAAACGCTTGAACATCACGTTTCTTTCGGGGCGTTGGCCAGTCCGCCACGGCTTCTACTTTCTTTGGATCCATTTTTATAGTGCCATTTCCCACAATTACTCCCAGATAGTCGACATAGGGTGATTCGAACGTGCATTTCTCGGGTTTTAAGTATAGGCCGTTTTCTTTTAGTATCTGTAGCACTTGTCGTACAATGTTCCTGTGCTCGTCCACTGTGTCGGTGAATACTAGAATATCGTCCATGTACACGATCACATGCCCTGCGTCAATCTGTCGCTTGAGAATATGGTTCATGAAGGCCTGGAAGGTTGCTGGTGAATTTGTGAGTCCGAAGAACATGACTGTTGGCTCAAAGAGTCCTCTGTTTGTACGGAAGGCTGCTTTCCACTCGTCTCCTTCTTTAATCCGGATATTATTATATCCCCATCGGATGTCCATTTTGGAAAATATTTTGGCACCTTTGAGTTTATCAACAAGTTCCTGGATCAAGGGTAGCGGATACCGATTTTTGACTGTCATTTCATTGAGCTTTCGATAGTCCTGGACTGGGCGAAGGGTGCCATCTTTTTTCTTTACGAAAAAGAAGGGTGAAGCCATTGGTGACATAGATGATCTGATTCTTCCAGAACGAAGGTTTTCCTCTAGGAACTCGTCTAAAGCTTTCTGTTCCTTTGGATTAAGAGGGTACACTTTGCAGTCAACCGGTTTGGAGTCTGGGGTCAATTCTATGGCATGGTCCCACGGGCGTCGCTCTGGTAGTTCATCGAAACCTTCTTTATTGAAGACGTCTGGGAATTCTCGAACGTATTGTTCGGTAATATTTCCGGATGATACAGCTCTAATGTGACTAGCGTTGTGTACATATCCTTCCCAGTCAAATATGAAGACCCGATCGCCTATCTCCAGGTGACCTATTCTTTGTTCCTCAGGTTGAGTCCACCAGGGGTGATGTCCGCACTTGTCAGGGCAACGATCAAATGTGAGGAGTGCTTCTGGCCAATCGATGGAGGGATTGTGAAAACGGAGCCAGTCTATCCCTAAGAATATGTCCATTTTTCCCAGGTTGGTTACGGCTAGCTCAATACGTTCGGCATGGTCACCAATTGTCATTCTTACTTCGACAAAGCCTTCGATTGATCCGTCAGCGTTCAATGAACCATCAGCGTTGTATACTGGCATTTTAATAGGGAGCGATTTTATGGAAAGGTTATTCTTTATTACGAATTCCTTATTGATGCATGATCCTGTTGCTCCACTATCTAGTAGTGCGTTTGCCATTATTGCCGTTCCGCTTTCCAGATTTTCAATCGATGCCTGAAGCTTCAGATCCTGCCCTTTGGTTCCTCGAACGAATCTTTTGTTGCTTTTCAAGCTTTTGACAGCTTGTACGGCATCAATGTGATTCAGTTGTCGGATTGCTAGGACTGTTTCCTCCGTGGCTTCCCTTTCGCGTTTTTCTGGCATCCATGCTCTCAGATGGCCTACTGCTCTGCTCATATTGGCTTCTTTTAGAACCTGATTGACCCATTCAGGGGTCCATGGCTTATGTCGGGTAACAGGGTTTTCTTTCGGTTTGGATGTTAATTTAGTGGATTGCTTCGTATCTATCGTGTGTATGATACTGCTATCTTTGTAAATATTCGAACTTGTATCCATGACCGAAACGTCCTCCACAGAACCTGTGTCTACTGCGGAGGGAGTACAAAACCCAATTCCATAGCAAGCGCTGCTCGCTCTTCTTTTCCCAGGTCCATGAACGCTTGTCTGACCGTCGTTGTTTTACTTGGTGCCCCTCGATCATTCGACTCCGGATCTGCCATCACGGTTTGCCGTACTGTGAACTTTTTGGGTTGTGGGCAATCCCGTATCATGTGTCCTCGTTGTCCACAGTTAAAGCAGCGTCTTTCTGCTTTGGCTTTACTCAGATCCATCGGACGCCCTGCTCCTCCAAAAGTCATGCCGGTACCATCCTTGCGATCCCCCTGGGTCGCGGTGGTTGGACTCGGTTTCGAACTATTGGGTCTAGGGGTATCTCGATTGGCCCAGGAGTTCCATCCTCGTGGTCCCCTCTTCTGTTCTTGGCGTCTACGCCACATTTCATCGATCGAGATAATGGTCTCCTTGTATTCGGCATAGTTCTCTATCCGATCTTTTCGTGACCCGTAAATCTGATCGATTGTTCTGGGGTTGACCGCTTTTTCGATCATCCTGATGATGAAGGGGCTGTCTTTTTGATAGCCGGCTTCTGTGATTAGGGATTCAAACTTCTTAAAGAAGTCGTCCGCAGTATCCGATCCCTGTTGGATCGCCTCGAGTTTTTCTTGTGCCATGAGGACTCGGCCTCGGTCTAAGAAGGCATCATTGAGGGCCTGTTTGAACAGCGCCCAAGTTACGTTCCATTCTTCGAGTAATTCATCGAAGTGGTTATCGTAATAGTTCTGGACCCAGTCCTGAACGTTCATTCCTCGCATGTACGATAGAGCAATATCAATTTTTTCTCCATCGGTGCGTATTCCGTTGCGAGGGTCTCGGAGGTACGCAAAGAGTTGGCGTTGCCACTCCTTGAACTGTCGTTTGTTCCCATTGAACTCGGATGGTTCCTTTATGAGTGACTTTGTGCCCGTAGATCGGCGGGGGGTGTTATCAGGGGTGTCAGCCATGATATCGTCTGGGATAGAGAGAGTCGGTTGGCTAGGCATGGCGGGTTCAGGGATGTATGGAATGGGAGGAGATTCTGCGGGAGAGTGGGAGGGGGAGTGAGTGATTGGGGAGGTGTTTGGGGATTGGAGATGGGTCGGTAGAGTTTATTGTCGTACTTGTCGTCAAGGCTGTTTTCGTATCGATGCTGACAAGGTTGGTGGGTGCACTGTTGCCAGCGTCCGTCAGGATCGTACCAGTTTACGTCAAGATTGGTTTCGGTATTAACTGCGTGGATTTCGCCTTGGCAGGCAGAGATGATGGGTGAGGAAGGTCGAGTGCGGATGGGGGAGAATACGGTGGCTACGCGCTCTACGAGCTGTTCAAAAAGTCCTTGGTCTTGTGGATCCGTAATGGCGGCTATCCACTCTCTTTTGCTGAGCAAAACGAGCTGGCCCTAACTCGGAATGGCCCAACGTTCCTCGTCGCGGTGACCCTTCTCCGAAGATTAGGTATAAATCACTGCTTTTCAGCTACCACTGCACGGCGTGTCGGTCTCAACGTTACGCGCCCTTTTTAAGCAGTTAGGGAAACACAGAGGTTTAACCCAGTGGTGCAATTACTCGGATCGAGAGGAGATAGTTGTCGAAAAAGGAAAAGGAAAAATAAAGTCCAAGCAAGCACCGTCCTTCCCTCAAGGCCGGTGTAGAGAAAATGTAGGTAGATAAGGTTAGAGACTTACGTAGTACCTAGTACGGGTAGAACGTATGGGATGTGTATGGGGGGTAGGGAAATAGAGCTTCTGGTTGTGACAGGTGACGAGGAGATAGCTTCGATCTTCTGTTAGCGACCGTACTCAACTACTGAGATATAGCAGCCAGGGCCCTCAGTAAAACGTCAAGTCAGGTGTCACAGAGAAATCAAGACTAGTGAGGATAGATTGCAGAGAAGAGTACAGGAGAATAAACGAGATCGAAGCTGGGGAAAACTACTGGTAAGACAGTCCACTATTTATACTGTTGAGCTGTGGCTGCGCCTAAGCCCTTGACCCTATATATCGCATAAGTATCGCATCGTTGTACATGTGTAAGGTAGTCGTCGTGTCGATGGTAAGTAATAAGCGATCTATAATCCCTATGACTAAGCGATGTAATATGGATGACGTACGACAGATAAATGGAGATCCTATCATAGATAAGTAAGGAGATTAGCGTAATCAAGGCATGAGGTGAACACTCAAATACTATCATCGTATACGACCTCGTGACTTATCGCGTATAAGGAAAAGGAAAATAAAAGAAAAAGGAAATCAATAGATATAAAAAGGTTGTTTCGTGACACCCGCCCTCCATTCCGACGACCAAATACGAATAATGAAGGTAGGGTGGGATCAATATATGAGGCTGTCCTTGACTGTTTCGACGCGTCGTCAGTCGCGAGTCGCGTGAGTGCAAAGCTGTAAGGTTCTGATTTTATCTCGTCGATATCTTCAGCGTAAGTATTACAAACTTCTTCGCAAAATTCAAAATCTGAATGGGTACTCCCGCCCTCCTTTCGCTGTTCACGGGGATCGTGCAACACGAAACAATCATTTTCAGAGGTTAGGTTGGGATCATCCTTCAATTCTGTATTCCTTTTGTCTGACTCGTCGTCATCATCTAGAACGAAATGCATCATTCCAAAGGTAAGTGCAATTCCTTCAGAATCATCGGAATAATTTTCTAATCCATCTGATTCGGTACTGTCAGAAGAATCGTTCAAGTCCTCATCGGAAGAGGTATTTCCAGAGCAATAACGCGCGATGTGACCATGTTCTCCACATTGAAAACAACGCCCAGTACGCATGTACTCTCGGCGTTCCTGGTAAGTTAAATTGTTCCGTCGACGATGATCACTTCCAATCTGACTTTCTTCACTGTCAGCTGTATCAGAATTCATATCACTCGACGATTCAGTGTCTGCGCTGTCGCTATTGTTCACATAATCGGAGTCATCAACTGAACTAGAGTCATTCATTTCATCTTCAGAACTCGATTCCTGCGATGAGTCTTTGTGCACGTCCACATCAGAACTAGGTTCGGAGTCTGTACTATGTTCGCTCGCATCGGAGTTCATTGAATCTGAGTCGCTACTAGCACTCATTGAGCCATACACAACAGAAATATTTTCAATAATTTCAACGCGCTCGGCAGCGGTTGCAATCTCATTGTAGGTACTGATTTCGGGATTCAATTCATCCCTCCAAAGTCCTTTCTGAATATTTTTATTGAGGCTTGTCCACAGCTTGTGCGCCTTTTCACGTTCGTCAACAAGTCCAACCGTATTGAACAAGGTATTCAATTGACCAATGTGGTCTCGGACTGATTTCCGCTTTTGGAAACAATTCTCCAATTTTCGTCGCTGATCCAGACGGTACGTTGCCGGGAAGCAGTAGTTGTATAATTCAACAAAGAATTCAATCAATTTCCAGCCGAATGGTTCATCGGCCACTGAGGTGAGATAGAACTGATACGCTCTTCCGCTCAAGTACTTTGACAATTTCAGTACACGCCGATTCTTTGGCACTCGACCATCACGAACGTAGGCAGTGCCTTCCGTCACAAATTTGGTAAAGGCTTGGACGTCTACCGAACCGTCGTACACATCAGGTGGGTCAGGTTTCAATATCATTTTTCCTTTTCTATGCTTGCGGCGCCGTCGATGGCGTCGTCGTTGCTTCGGATTAGAATCAGAAGATGAGCTAGTGTTCATTGAACTGTCATTGCTGCTGTCGTCCGACGAAGAACTCGACTCGGAACTGGAAGAGCTGGAGGAGTCGGAGGGACCTCCAAGGTTGCCTCGACTTATGGCCAAGATCTTCCCAGCCCGTTTCTTATCCTTGGGCGGATTCAATGAATTCGAATTACTCGCATTTCTTGCAGAGTGTTCACTCGGCGAAAACCTTTTTCGGTCAGTATTGCCGATCCAATATTCAAAACCTTTATTTTTCCTTTTTGGATCATATTCAGGTTCGTGTTCCTTATGCCATTTTTTCTCGGCAATGGTTTCTGAAGCGTGTTTCATGCGACGATGATCATGCTTTCGGGAAGGAGATATATTTTTCTCCAAATTCTGGTGCGCGCGTACGGCTGCTTTCTGAGCCATCAATAATTTCGTAGGTTTCTTGGCCATACGAATATCCTTACTGTTCACACTGTGTGACATATTAATAGAATGAAATTTATTCATTTCTAATTCTAACGAGCCTAGACTACTAGCTCGGTGACGACGACGTCGTCCAACCTGAATCCATGGATTCGGGTTCTTATTACTACCATCGGATTCATCCTCCGAAGGTTGCTCGATCCGTACTGGACCTGAGCGTTCTTGCTCGTTAGAGCTAGTCTCGTTACCCCTGTGGGGAACGTGTGAGACTATCATCCCATCCCTTAGCACATCCCGATACAAGGGCGGCGAAACAGGGCGGGTTGAGTGAGTCGCCGGGACATCACTCTGGTCACCATCGCTGTCAGTGACAACTCCAGCGGTGACATAGGTAGCAGAAGGGGTGTGGTATTGAGTCGGACCACGTCAAAAACTGTCGGTACGTTGAGAAGACATTTTTTGGGTGAGGGGGTCGGTGTCCTTGGTTGATCAGACCTGGGGGGACCGAGTGGAACGATGAGGAGAAAAGAGAGAGGGTTTGTGAGAGAAAAGCAGTTGTTGGGGGTTCAAAATATGTAACGTTAGCGTGACGAATCACAGTAACGGCACACGAGAGAAGGAGGCAAGAGAATCTCCAGAGAGAGAGAGAACCGTTGTAAACTGGGTGGATTTCCAGAGAGTCTGTCTACTTGGGTACAATACGAGCTACTTATATACTGTAGGGATCTGTAATATTACCATAACTAGATGTATCTGCATAAGGCATAGGGCATAGGTACGAGCATAGAGCATAGGCATAGATAAGATAACTGATAACTGATTAGATTGTTCGAATTGGGAAGTCACGAGTAACGTTCCGTTACATAAACGTATCCTTGAGTCCTTTCGAGCATTTTTTAACATCGTTCACACGGTACAGAAAAAGCCTCTTTTTTCTTGGCCGCGGCCAGCTTAACTTGGAGACCTCAGTCAGTGAATAGTAGAGCTGAATGACTCTCTTTTGGCCAGAAAGATATACAATGGGCTCAAACATTGTATGCTCGACTCCCCGATGATGCCGCGGCGCACGGATCGATAAGGATTTACATGTTCTTGTCATTTTTGTGTTGTTTTTGTGTGCATCATGCGTGTTCGGTACCACTTACCGAGATATGTCACGGAAGATTGAGAAGATCTAGCCTAGCCTTACAGGTAAACATCTTCTGTAACACGACTTGCTGACATGCTGTAGAGTCGAATGCATTTAGGGTACATATTTTCAGCGGTGCAGTATCCCCGTTAGAATTTAGCAGCTCCAAAGCTTCTCCACCAGGACCCATGTGTTCAATTCTGAGGCACTAAGTTGCTAAGTTGCTAACATTTATCATTTATCAGTCTATTGGTAGTACTACGTGCTGCGGGCTTCTTCGGAAAAATCCGCTGTCTTCAGTGTATCCTGTGTCCTATCAGTATGGCATACATCCAACTCCGAAATGTCAACTCGAGCACACAGGCCAAAGATACCTCAGATGAAATCATGATGTACTGATGGATATTCCAGTGTCAGAGCCGGGGGACAGTAAGGCCGGAAGGGTGTGTGCTTAGAGTTGTCCAAGTTCGAATCGGACCACATAACATTTTCAACAACTTAAAGTTCAGTTTCTTTACTTCTTTCTTTTTGTGGACTCGGATGAAGGATACTTTTGTCCTGCCCTCTATTTGAGTAATTGTAGCCACCAAATATAATTTTGTACCTGGCGGTACTCTAACGAAACCCAATATGTGCTTTGAGTACCGGACCGATGTGGCGAAGGACTCAGCACTTCAATGAGGCTATTCAGGGGCGCTCCGCGCTAATCTTGAATTCGTTCATTCACACTGCCAATCACCAATTAAACGACTGTTGAAAACGATGGAAACAATGCACAGACTTTTAACAGGCTCTGTGATGATCCGCCATCCGGCTTCCAGGCAGTTTTCTCCGGGCTTTACCGATTCTTTTTCCATTCAAGTTTTTTAAGAACATCGCCGAGAGACAGCTCATTATGAGTCTACGGAATTAGAAATGCGTTGCTTTGGGGTGTGTCCCTCTGATGTTTATTGCACCCGGGCTTCTGACCGACTAGGCACTGT
Source organism: Collybiopsis confluens (assembly GCA_013368555.1). Taxonomy (NCBI): domain Eukaryota; kingdom Fungi; phylum Basidiomycota; class Agaricomycetes; order Agaricales; family Omphalotaceae; genus Collybiopsis; species Collybiopsis confluens. Next base: position 17,229 of record JAACJN010000068.1, on the reverse strand, counting down.
ACCTGGTTCGTTCTTTGGGTGATTATGATGGTCGTTTCTAGTAGTATATACTTATCTCTACTCAGGTGGACAGCGATCTTGTTACTCTTTAGATTTTGTATTTGTCTACAAGCATGATGAGTGGCAGATGCCAGTGAGGAGCAAGATACCCATGTACCCCGTATTGCATCAACTTTAAGAAAATTTAAGAACATATTTACAGAAGGTATCATTCCGGAACTTTGTCTCCGTACTTGGACACCAAACATTTTCCGGTATTATCGAGCCACCATTTACCCCATGTAACCGGCTAAGGGCTCAGAGTAAGTAACAGCCAGAAAGCTTCCTGAAAATCGTATTGGCTTACCTCGGACTCAACAAGTTTATGCGGTCGTACCACACGCTGCTCACCTTCGGCACCATGCGAGGAAGTGTACGTAGAGCGATCAAGACGCTACAGGCAAGACTTGAGTATAGAATCACAAATAAGAAGACCGATAAAACAAAAGATTTACCCCAGCTTTATAGATATCCGGCTGACCTCCTTCCCTATCGTCGCCGGCACTCAAGGCGAGTAGCCCGCATTCAGAGCAATAAACGTCATGTCTCACTTCTACTCCTTGACGATGCTCGACCAGAGCTTTGAACATGAATTCTCGAGAGTGGACCTCTCGAGATAATGCGGTCCAAACCCTGTGTAAATAAGTTCGCCTTTTCTCTTTTCTATTATTTTTTTACTGACCAGTCAATGAATTCGGCATACTTTCCACAGCCGCGACATGGACTGGGTTGTCCTCCGACTTTTGTACCTCCCAGGCCTGTCTCTTGAAAATCGCGACGGAACAGTTTGGTCAGGCGGAGATATTCATCTTCGGTGATGTACCACAGGTGAATATCTCGTCCCTCCTCTTGGCCGACGAGCTTTGTGGGAGGACGTTGGCGGAAGGGAGTCTGGGATCGAAATGTTAAATATATAATAATTTTTTGAAGGGCTCGATGTGTAAGGATAGCGACCCAGAAAGTGCGGGCTCACAACTCACTGGGAGAAACTCGATTGGCTTGGACGCGAACATGCTGGGGGACCAAGGAAGAAATCTGGGGGAACTATTGGGAGGGTGTGTGCTCGTGCGGTGATATGTACTAGTTCAACACCTTTGTGGTTTATTAATTGATTATCGGTACCAGCACCGTTCCTCGGAAGAACTTATTGTATGTACATGTACTCTGCCGTCATGTCAATGACCCCTTCCAATCTCCTCCCGTAAGTCTTTAGTAATTCATTTCGGAAGAATCCTTGGCTGCGAGTATCATTTCACTTGTGGCGCTATTGCAAGCATATCTATCTATCTGTCCATCTATTGGATAGACGCTCACCATGGCTCGATGAGAACGACATGAAGCGGCCTCGTTCACAGTGCTCATTGAGATAGGTACCTGTTTATTACCAGGTCTTGTGCCTAGCTTCAATGTAGGTTCTTTCATTCGTGTGCGATGTCTCGGGCTGGCAGGATGCATGATACCATGTCATACACTACTTCTAGCCAGTTTTCCTAAATGGGACCAGCGCTACGTACATCTATCATGATCTATCTATCTACTGCTTTTGTCACAATCATCGGACAATTTCAATCGGAATTTGATGGGTAAAGAGATACTAGAGAGAGAGAGAGAGAGAGAGAGAGAGAGAGAGAGAGAGATTGCCAGTGTGCCCTTCGTCCCATATGGTACTATTGCGATCTATTTTCCTGTAATAGAACGAGGAGCGATGCTTAATACTTATGTTTTCAGCTTGCGACAATTTGAAAATGCCTCGTTGCATCCACTGCCATCGAGATTCAAGATTAAAAAATGGTGGGTGACTCGTCGTGAGTCCGACAGGACCGTAACCTTCGTGTCTTTTCGAGGTTCTATTGAACACCTGTATTCGGAGTTTCAATCAACTCATCCTTAGGTTGGAACCGCGTTTGGAAGCGCTTAATATTGCCCTGACCGATGAACCAGCAATTTGGTTAACCCGATCAGGAAGGCCCTAAAAGTTATATAAGATGTTTGGGATTGCGACTTGAAGAACCAACAACTCACTCGAATTCACTCTCGTCAATAACAAAGCACAGAATATGGTTGACGTCTGGTGGCAATTCAGTGATGGCCAAGACTGGCGAGGAGATGTCAAGGACATTATTCAAGACCAAGACGCTTCCGGCAAGGTAAAAAAAAGGTTTTTTTGGCAATCGTCTTATTGACTGCAGTTTGTAGGCCAAGAAGAAGGCCGACATATGGTGGCAATTTAGTGGAGGCGAAGACTGGCGAGGTGACGCCAAGGACATCGTCGAAGCTCAAGCCGGTCCAAACAAGGTCAGCATTCCTTTGTAGTTCAAATGATGCTGACCGACCACTGACCCGTACTTTTCGATCAGGGTTCCCGTAACGAGGTAAGAAACCTTCCGTAGCTTGTAATTCTTTGAACGGGCTCTGACTTGAGTCTGGCAAGGCTACCGATGCGCCCCCGAGAGGGTGGCGATTAACTGATTTAGACTGGCGAGGAGACGCCAAGGACATCGTCGAGGCTCAAGCCGGTCCCAACAAGGTCAGACAAACCTTTCGCAGCTTGTAATTCTTGGAACGAGCTCTCAGGCTGACCTAAGGCTGGCAAGGCTACCGGTGCTGTTCCGAAATGGTGGCAATACACCGACGCAGACTGGCGAGGTAACACCAGGGACATCGTCGAGGCTCAAGCCGCTTCCAACAAGGTCAGCCACTCTTCCTTAAGCTCAAATAGTACTTACCAGCCGCCTTGATCAGGGTTCCCGTAACGAGGTAAGAGCCCTTTGGTAAATTGTAATTCTTTCGAACGGGCTCTGACTTGAGTCTGACAAGGCTACCAATGATCCGGACCCATCGTGGGAGGGCATTCCTGGTTGGGACTGGCGTGAAGATGCCAAGGATATTGTTCAGACCCAAGCTATCGAGTGAGATCGTCGTAGTATAGGTCGCTGGCTCTGTCGGCTCTGAATTTCGCATTCAATGTACATCTATCAGCTGATCAAGTCTTTTAAATTTGACCTTGGACAACGGTGCAACGGTTCGAAGGTGGTAGTTTCTGTTGTCCCTATCTATCAAATTGTTTTTTTGTTTGTTTGTTTTGAGGTGCTCGAGAAGCCATCGAAGCCAGACGCTTTGACGCTTTTGACCTATAAACACACAAATGGTACTAAACCGCCAAAATCATAATAGTGTCTACTCACCTCTACCATTGACCCTGGCAAGGTGGATCAGGTAAGAACCCACTGGCGCTATCTCAAAGAACGAGAGTGCCTCAGAGTCATGCAGATGATTCGGGAAGAGGTGAAGCCCCATAGAAGAAGATGCGGTCAACTCTAACCCATTCGCAGAACGGCGCTTCATTTATACTTTGGAGTCAGTGACAAGCGAAAGTAATTTTGCGTTTCCATTATGGCATATATTATTACGTAGTACAGTACTCACTTGACTCGAAACAAAGTAGTAATGAATATCCAAAGCTGCTACAGGCGGGGACGATCATCAAGCTTGCTTCACGTCTTTCATACTATTGTACTTTATCCGGTACCCTAGCAAAGGTGCGATGAAGCCTCCCAGAACGGTAACAAACTGGGAAACAGACGAAACATGTGAGATTCAACTTTTTTCTAAAGCAAACAAATGACGACGAAAAACTCACAGATTTCTCCAACCATTTCCAGTGTAATGGGAAAGCAGGATATCCATCCCCATGATAGAAGACTTGCATTATCGGTATCAAACTACCGTCCATTCCACCCGGAAGAGCAAAGAGATTTCGGAAAAAGAGTTCTTTCGTATCGAAATCCTTGATCCAAAAGTGTTAGAGTTTTCAATAATAAGCTCGAAAGATGTCTGTCAGAACGTACAGAGGGATTTGTACTCTCGATGACTACTGCTGGAATACCTTTAAAACTCTCCAACGCATGCGGTGTTCCTCTCGGGATAAAGACCGTTCCGCTTTCTGGTGTACATATCTTGACCTCCTGACCGAGAGTAACCTTGATCTTTCCCTCGAGAACGGTGATGAGTTCATCGTGGTTTTCGTGCCAGTGTAGTGGGACGAGGAAGATATCGTCGTCTTGAGCACCAATAACTCTGGCTATGCGTTCTTGGGGTTTAAATGTCTAGATTGATAAGAGTATATAAGAGCTTGGTTCAAAAAAGAAGAAAGTGGATTATCATACGAGGGTGACACCTCTGGCGAGGTTGACGGTGTCTGAGTAGTTGGTGGACATGAGGTAGGTTATGATGATGATGAGGAGGACATGGAAAGGTGATTTTAAAGAGGCATTTTTTAGGGGCCGCGTCCTACTAGAAGGGCCGCGTAGGCAGTGGACAAATTAAACCGAGAGCAACGTCACAAGGATTTGAAATCAGCCGAATGTTTTCCCGCATCCCGCACCGTAGTAACTGTAGCTGTAGCTGACCTCGTCGTCGGTCGAGACTCGAACTTCAACGACGAAAAGTCCTGGTCCTGGTAGTAGTTCTAGTGGCAAGTCTCTAGATCTAGAGCACCCAACACACAAAGGTTGTACAAAGGTTGCACCAGCAATACATCCTTTTCGATCAATACATACACATTAAAAAGGAACATTATTTAAATAATACAGATGCAACCACGAAAGCCTAACGATAACATGGGAAGTATAGAGAATGAGTGTAAAAATATGAATCCCCAAAACCCATTAGTAAATGTAGAAGGTGCAAGGAACCCAAGGAACTCAAAAAAAAGTTTACAAAGCCCAATCCGGACAACCATGGCGATAGCAGAGCGAGAAATAACTAGAATCTATAACATATGCAGCGTAATAGAAGTTGAAAGTGAACGTTTATGCGATGAGAATGCTGATAAACCAGAAAAAAAATGATGCACGTTAACAAATAAAGAAATCATGACGGTGAAGTCGAGCCACGTGATTGTTGTAGAAGTAACAGTTGATGCTGCCGTCGAGCATCCGCCTCTTTTAGAACTTCTAGGATGACGTTCTGCATCACCGGCTTGGTTAAGACACTACGCGTAGAAAAAAAAAACGATGAGACCCCCAAGAACAGGATGAAAGATGCATGGAAACGCTTACATATCCACACCGGCTCTCGTATATTCCTCTTGATCTGAAAGTAGTGCGTTGCCTGAAAAAAAAAAGCCAGATGAGGTTACACATTCAGGAGGGCGATCAAACGTCCTACCAGTTAGTCCGACAACAAAATCCTTCCTCTTCAACTTGCGCAAAACTTCCACCGTTCTCAACCCATTCAGCACTGGCATCGAGTTGTCCAAAAAGACGATAGCATATCTCGAGAGTTCGAGCGAGACCGAGAAAGGCTTGTCCAAATATCCAGAACCTGATACCGGTACAGAATTCTGTTTCAAATCCTGCCCGTTCTCAAGACCCCGAAATGATTTCGAAGTAGATTCCATTCCAGACACGGTAGCGCTCTCAGCAACACTTGTCGTCCTCGACTGTGACCTAGAACCCTCCTTCGACGACAAGGACTGTTGTCCGCCAGCGTCCGGTCCAGCTTCTTCCAGTATCGCCGGATCCCACTCGTCTCCCAATATCATCTCCAGCGCAACCCTCCCATTCTCAGCCGTCATCACATCGCAGCCCTGTTTCTTCAGCACCCGCTCCATCATCATCCGAGTTATCCCGTCATCATCGACAACAAGCACCGAAAGCCCGGGACTGGAGTCTGGTATCGAGCCATTCTTGCTATTCCCAAACTGGCGACTGAATGGAACACCGAAAACATGGGGGTTAGTAAGACCGTTCAAGTTCGCCAAGTAGCCACTCGTGCGGGAGAAGGAATTGTCGAATAGCGATAGAGCCGAAGGAATAGCGGCAGGCGCGCTGACATCTTGATCTTCTGGTGCAGCGGAAAGGGAGAATAGTGTTTCGGGCTGAGCAGCAGGAAAGTGAGGTGCGGAGGGCAGAGTGATGTGTGTCGGACGTTGGACAACTGTGGCAGTGGCAGGGGGAGAGGCGGTCGCATGGGGGAATGGAGCAGAGACGGAGGGGGCTGGTCCTGAGTGATCATTAGAACGGCTCGGTGGAGGTTCCTCATCAGGAGGATGCGGAGGAGGTGAACTCGGTATCGAATCAGACAGAGGCGGAGAAGGATATTGTACAGTCATTTCCGAGCTCAACGCCGACGGATCTTCACCGGGTCTATCACAATTTCCCGTATCGGAATTAGGACTGGGACTATGAGGTCCAGACCTAATCGAGAGATTCTGTGATTTTTCACTGCGTGGAGTGCCTCTCGAATGGAGAGAGTGGAAGGAAAACGACAGATCTGTCGTGTTCGGTGTGGGCGCACCACTGCTCATGATCGAGGGCGACGCACGGATTGAGGCAAGAGGCACACTAGGCGTCTGAGAGTCCACGACAATATCCACGCGACCAGCTAGATAAATAAGGAAGAAATAAGATACTATGATCACAATTAAAGTCGAGAAATCATACCTTGCTCCATAATCGTACTATGCATCAACGTCGAGCTCCTCATAGGCGAAGACATTTCCGATGCCTTGAACGCAGCCACGTCCACGACCCTTGTCAGACTATTTTTCGTCCTCAAATTTGGTCTCATTGAACCATCTCCGACATCGTCCGGCGAGTTCTTGTGCTCAGCTGCAGCACGGACTTTGGCTATGTCTGATCCCATGGAGCCATCAGAACCTTGAGAGTCTTGCCGTGAAAAGTTGTTACTGAGTCCAGTAGAAGGAATGAGCGCTTTGCGGCCAACCCCTAACAGAAACAAAAATATGACAAAATCTTCAATAAAGACATCACAAATGTGAACGCAAGCAAGCAGTGCGAACCTAGAGGGAGTTCGACCCAAAACGTCGATCCTTTATTATACCGCGACTTAACTCCGAGACGACCTCCACTGAGCTTGACAATATTGCGAACAAGTGCCAGTCCAAGTCCAGTTCCTTTTCCGCCTGCCAAAAAAAAGAAAAAGAAAAAAAAAGCAGGTAAACAAGAACGTTCAAAAAGGTGAGAAAAACTTCCGTTTCCGGTGCGCACCTTGCTGTTTTCCTTTCTCCGTCTGAACAAACGCAGCTACAAATAGGAACAAGCATTAGCCACAGAGCCCAAAAGAAAGAAAAAAATACACTCACAAAACAACTTTGGCCCGCTCAGCTCTGAACTGTCAATCCCACACCCTGTATCCGTCACCTCCACACGAACAACAATCGAATCATCCTTCCCCGACCCATGATCATAATCGTGCTGGGCAAGTCTCATAGCCGAAAGACCATCGACGACACCATCACCATCGGTACCTCCGGCGATCTTCTCTGACGTATTGTCTCCACCAAAACTACACTGGTTACCTATATTCACACAGGCAATACCGTCCGGAGTGGGAACGACAAGTCTAGTTTTGACAGTGACGGAACCACCTTCAGGTGTGAATTTACACGCGTTACTGTAGGAGGGAATATCATATCATCAGTCACAAGTACAAAAAACACGCCTGATAGCAAATTGACACATACCTCGCAAAGTTCGTAATAATCTGCCTAAATCGAGCTTCGTCCCCTATGACGACGCCATCAACGTCGGGGTGGTCTACAAGGTGGCGTTGGATGACATCTTCACGTTCGCCCATGGCTCGATAAGCCGCACAACGGGCAAGCTTATCAATATTCGGGTCCAACTCTGTATGTAGCGTCAAGCCTTTCTGAGCCGTAGCCATTTGTAAAGGAATGAAGAGTGACCGAATAGCTGCGTTCCAGGGAAAAAAAGTGATAGTTAGTACACCCCGAGCTCATCGAAAAAATAAATACATAAATAAAAAAGATTATTCGCTCACTCTGGTGAAAAGCATACGGCTATATCCAAACAAGTAATCAGTATCGTCCATTTCTGATACCAACAGAACAATCCAAATGCGCACCTTGGAAACCAATTCGAACTGGCCACTGTCCAGTCGATTACTGAGTATGAAACAGCCATCGTCAGCACGAAGAAAGGTTGGGTCGGAGAATGAGAAAAGAACACGTACAAATCCAAGACATCATTCAGCACTGCCGGATCAAGAGAGAGAGAGAGAGAGAGAGAGAGTAGGATCAGTAAGTATACCAAAGAAAGTCAAGCATCATTTTGAAGAGGTTCTCCAGCCCCCATAAGAATGTGGATGAGCACCGTAAAGCCGCTCATACACCTATCATATCATTGGTATTGCCTCGCTCGAGCGCGCCCCCTCTTCCCTTCCCCTTTGGCTCCATGCCTGACACCAACTCTCCTCGGCTCAGCAGCTTCCTTAACTTCGCCAAACAATCCTGGATCCAGTCCACACCCGATGACAATCCTCCTCGCCGCCACCCCCCGCCTCACAGAACCAGAAAAAAAAAAACAAAAAAAAGAGAAAAAAGATCGACCTCACCTTGAGACATCATAGTCAAACTACCCATCAACGCATCAAACTCTACTTCCAACGATTTCGATATCGTCCCCGAAGCTTCCATATACTGAGCCGCCAACAGCGCAGAGTTGAGCGGGACTCGGACTTCGTGGAACACGTAGCTAAGTTTTTTTTGTTAGTTGGTCGGTTCAGACGAAGAAAGAGAAGAAAAGAACTGACGAAGTCAACCGATGCTTAGATTCTGTCGTCCGCCTCTCATTCGCCTGCGCACGCTGCAAAGCCTTGTACTGGACCTTGACCTGGACTTTCATAGCGTACAACCTGCGTTCGGACTGTTTTTTTGTTTGTGTTCCATTTTCCCCAGTTTCCAAACACCACCCGTCCAATGGAAATTTCCCAACCGTACCCACAACGATCCATACCAGAGCAAGTCCATACCAGAACCACAATCCACAATCCAAATCCGACCCAACATCCCAATGACAAGAAACCCGCACGAAAAAGAAATAGAAATAGAAGAAAAAAGCAAAAAGATAGGTCAGCAACGATTCAACTCGATAATGCTAAAAAAACGAAGAAAAAGAAAGAAAAAAAATCAAAAGGTGATTAAATAGGAGCCACAAGAACTAGTCAAGTGGAGAAGCGGTGTACGATATCAAAGTGAATAGGTGGAATGAAAGAGAGAAGGAGATACGGAGAGGGGGGGAGGGGGAGTGGGAACGAACAAAAAAAGTACCCCTCCCATCACGAAAACCCAAAATAACCGAGAAAAGAAAAGAATGAAAAAGAACATCACGCACACTTTCTCTCCTTTCATGGACCCAAATCAGAACTGTCAAAATGTAAATAATGAGATGATGATGATCAGCATAAGCGAGCGGAAAAAGAAAAAGAAAGAGAAGATATGAAAAAAAGAACGAAAGTTCCCAAGCCAAGAAAGAACACAACACGCTTTCGGATATGAAAAAACAGTGTGCAACAAAAAAAAAAAAAGCGATTGAAGGAGGGAGTGGGAAAGATTAAGAGATGACGGAAGGAAGAAGCAGAAGAAGAGAAGTCAAGTTGCCTGCCTGCCTTCGCAGACGGACAGACGGACGGACGAAATGGGACCCCCCCGAAAAAAAGGAAGGAGGGGTAGGGGACCAGAGAAAGACAGAAAAAGAAAAAAAGAACGAATCGATCACTCACATATATGAAAAATCGCAAAGTTCGTAATAGCTAAGAGCGAGGAAGCCTTCAGCCACTTTATGCCAACCAATAACACTCTCCCAAATAAAAGACGACACATACATCTCCACCAAACCATATGTTGAGGTATAATCAGCGCACAAGATCTATAATGTATCCATCAGCTTTTCTTCCCTCTTCTCGAAAAAAAATAAATTAAAACTAAGAAAAGACTCACACAACAAACCAAAGCGCGGCAGCGACAGCTGCGTACAACCTCTCAAGTCTCAACCCGAACAATCCAATAGCCTGCATCGCAGTAGCGTAGAAAAATATATTGATGAAGTCCTTTCCGTGACATGAGACAAGAGCACCGGAGAATTGAGGGGTAGCGTAGTAGCCGCATATTCGAATGTTGATGACGAGAATGAAAGACCTGAATATGTGAAGACAAATGGGCCGGAGAGAGAGAGAAAGCAGGAAGAAAGAAGAGGTTAAGTGATAACAGGGGGAGCGGGGTTAACTCGGACGTACCACATCCATAGAGCAAAAGTAACAGAGAGTTGATAAAGGGTACCTCGGTCGCGGGGCCAGCTGTACATGACCATGACGAAGATAGGAACTGTAAAAGCAGGCGCTATCTAAATACCAGTTGGTCAATATCTTGGAAAAAAAAAAAAAAAAAAAGCTTCCGAGAAGAAAACTCACCCCAGCATAAAAGATATAGTCAATCGACGTCCAAGGCCTCGGAACAGACACACACGCCAAAGCACAATTGATAATAAGCCAAGTAGCCGCCAACTGAGCCATCGTCTTCTTCGAATACCAATCGTCCTCGTCATACTTTTTCTCGCTCCCCACATCGAAAGGCCTGGGATAGAAAAAGTGTCGGATTTTCAACCATATTCTGATGATAAAGACGAATGTAGGGTTCCCGTGCCCGTCGAAGAGCGCATTGACGTCTTGTTCTCTGGGGTTCATTTGGATAGGTTGGATTTCACCCGACTTTGAGTCTTTTGCGTGTTCGGGGTCTGAACTTTCACTCGAAGGCTGTCGAGTGCCGGCACTTCCCCATGACTGTTCTACGACGACTTTTTCAACGTAGCCGCCTTCTTCTTCAGAGGTGATTACCGTTCCCGGTTCTGGACCGTCGAGAGAGTGTAGAGGGGAGCTACATCATCGTCGCCCGCAAAAGATTCAGAACTCGACGGCGGGGTTCCTGCGGTAAGATTTGTGCGTATGGTGTCGACGAGGGCAGTAAAGAAACCAAGAAAACGCTTGCGTCGGCTGTGAGCCGTTGTCGTAGTGTCCCCGACACCGAGGGTAACGGGGAGCGGCAGAGATTGGTCCATCATTCTCGGTTTGGCAGAAGAGCTGTAGGAGGGGCCGACGGTGTCACTGTCGCTTTGGCCCCTTGTCAGCACTCCCATAACATTTTTTTCTCTGCGCAGTGTGAGGAGGAGGAGGAGAAGATGAGGGACCCTGAGAAAAAATGTCACACGCTGTTTCTCAGGCACAAATTGATCGGCACGAATTGATCGGCACCAGCTTACCCGCGAGACTGCATCAAAATACTTCGACTTTCATTTTGTAAAGGACAAATGGCAGCTGCAAAGCAAAGCCGGATATATGTAACACCTAAACTTGATATTGATTGATTCCAAGTCAATTCTAACAAAGAGGTAAAGAAAAGCACGGTTCATTAAAAGCAATCCCAGGGATCGAGCCACATTATAACTCTCCTTCAACACTAAAAAACCTCAAACATCGGACGCTTGCGTCTCCGATAAAGGTGTTTCACAATAGTCTTTCGAATGTCCAACGTCCAACGTCCAACGTTCAACGTTCAGCACTGGTTCAGCATCGATCGAAAACACTTGAAACTGAATGGGAAACTGAGAAAGAGATGCCACGCACGATCCTCTTCCCTTCTCCCCTTCCCATTTATCCTCAAGGGCCATTGCCACCATAGGCAAAGTCCGCCCCGGTCGAAGGTTGAAGAACCGCTTTTAGTGTCGTAGTAAAACGTATCAGATCATTTATACACGCCACAAGCCTCAAATGTTGATTCCTATGACCCAAACCAAAAAACTACAGCTCACTATACTGTCATTCGTGCAGCACTTTCGGCGTAACAAGCAAAAAAATTATGTAAAAAAAAATAACACTCGTCATGCATTAATGATTCAAAAGAGATTCCAAAATGAATCAATCAATCATTGCATCACCCCCCACTGACCCCAAACTCCCCGGCGGCCCCTCGTATTTCAAAGAAATAAAACCCAATTCGGGGCACTGGTCACAGTGGCGGTGGTTATTCAACGTTCAACCACTTGAGTCTGTCAAAACTTGAAGATTGGAAAGATAAAGAGTACTTGATTTCACTCAGCGTCGCAGCCGACATGCCAAATATCGCGAGTTAGTACTTACTTTGAGCATCAATAAGGCTCGTACCTATCACTGTACTAGACCGCCATCAGAAGTATATGACGCACATACTGCTAGCCTGAGTCCTCAGGTCTACTTCCATACCCTGGATTTTTTCGAAACCGAAAAGTTACGAGTCCAAAATAAAAGCATGAAGAATCGTTCTTTTCGTTCTTCTCCCAGCCAGTTTGTTCAGCTGTCCTCATTTTTACATAATTGGCTGTTACCGTGTCACTCCGCTGGCTCAACTGGCGCTTCTCCCAGGTCTTACTAATTGAAATAAACCCGTCTCTTCAAGCTTCAAGTTTGGCCCGGGGGCGGGGGCGGAAAAAGTGCACTGAAAATGGGATAATATGTGGACAATGTTCATTTAGAGGTAGTACGCAGCATTAAAGAGAGTCATGTTAAGAACACATACTACTTTACTTAGGCGCCGCTCTTGAAATTTTGAAAACCCATTCCAGAATCAAATGTTCGGAAAAAGAATGATGGTCAAAGCGAGTTGTGGCAGACCAGATTTGGAAGGTGAGGGGGGGGGGGAGGGGCATGTCTGGGGGAAAAACCCGCCACCCCCCAACGTATGTACGGGAGGAAACTTGGGTTACGTATGTACTTGCAATTGATGGTCGTACGTCGCAGGATCACGGAGCAGGGGAACGTGGAAAACCAAAAATTTTAATGTACAACGTGAACATACTCATAACACACAATACTTGCATCCATCCATCTATCTATCGACTTTTTTGATATCTTGGACTTCGGACCTCCCCATCCGCAGATCCGCTTGCTCTCCCCGTTTCATACGGAAGCGACGACAAGAAAAACGTACACGCGGTCAGCAGTAAGTGCAGATCGTGAGATACAACAGCTGGGGAGCCGATATCGAGGAGATTCAGAGTGAGAATGAGGGGAGAAAAAAAAAATCTTGAAGCTAGAAGGCCAAGAGCGAAGCTCCGGTGGAAATCTCCAACTCTATCTCTTTCTCTTTCCAGTATAAGGGTAGCTGGACCTTGGAACTTGGAATATGGCCCCCAGTAGATGCAAATTGTCGAGCATCTACGCCCTTTTCAATGAATAGTCTATCAACCCCGTGAGTTTTCCGACTAATTGCCTCTATATGACAGGACTCTGACAAAGAAAAAAAAATAGAAAAAAAGGAGATCACAAGTTGGGACCAGGTCACGGGAGGGGGGATGACTTTACTTCCAGCTAACAAGTCTAAAATTGCCACCGAGGAACTGGAGCTCTCTGTACATACAGCGGAAGTGTGGCCAAGTTCCCGGGGCCGATGCTTTCGAGAGTCAAAACTTTGATCATCCCTCTTTCGCTTGCCAGTAAATTATTTCAGCCGCCGTGGCACAAGAGCTAGCTGATGATCGGCCGGCGGACTCGCGGGAGGGGCAGTTCATGCAACGACGAGAGGAGAGATATGTAGGAGACACAAGAACGACCTTGACCTTTCCACTGAAGAAGGGTAGGATCTTAAAAAAGTGGTCAGAGTAATAATCGCATTGGATAATTGCTTACCAAGAGCAAACCCATACAAAGCAGCTATATTGGAAAATTTTGCACGGCGAAATATATCTGAGATTTTTGGCGGGATGAAAGTACGCACTAAGTAGCCGTCTCTACAGACAGCTGATAGCCTCTAGTTGAATTACGGTGAGCAGGAATGCGTCGTATCATAATCTTGTCACCTTACTGAGCTCTAGAGTGAAGGCTATCTCCTGGTATCAAGATCGAAACCTATACACTCTTTCAGCCGGCGCTGATACGCAAAAATCGCAAACAAACTCCACCGAAAACCTTTCCTATCGGTATAAATTTCAATACCTTTTTACCCTATAAAGAAAATAGTAAATAAGAACCTGAGGACAATTGGAAGAACGGTCTCTTATTTGAATCTCTTACCTGTAGCTATAGAATCAGGCTCGTACTTGAGAGAACACAAGCGAGCAAGGCAACCCACGTCGGGAGCGGAAATATTCGCGGGTAACATTCGCTGCTGCCGTATCGACCGCGCGAAACTAATGGCCCTTGAGATAATTTAGGGACCGAGAGCAGGTACCGTGGTCCGAGAATTGAGCGCATTGAATTTTTGGCAATCTGAAACTACTCAAAACACCAGTGATTTCGAGGCGACAGCTTAGGCTTGGTTGTGTAAACGGCACAGGGCCCGCTTTGTCTCCGCAAATTCTGTCATTCAATTGATTGGAGGAGGCCCTTGTCGCATACAAATGTAGTTCACCACAACAGCTTTACAGGGAATGACGTCGGAATCATTTCTTCAGCGACTTGGAGATAGTACGTTACCTTCAGAAAATTGGAGGTACGTGCCCTGGTTTGTATCTGTAAACTTGGGCCCTCAAGATACTGTAATTTATTAATCAGCACCTACTTCAAACGTATTCTCGACCAGGGTCCAGGGCTGCAGATGCAAATAAAAACAACCCATCTCTGACCTCGCAACGATTCAAATATTGTCACAAGCACAAGTCCGCGAAAATCTGCAAGCCAAAAGCGGCGAACGATATGTCATACACCGTCAAAAGGGTGGGGCATTGATTCTCGGATGTGGAAGTCTGGATCGGCCTAGATTCAAACTGAAGAGAATAAAATGCTCATCTAAAAGCCACAAACGTCAGAGCCCTGGCTTCCGGTCGCTTTTGGGAAAGAAGGTCGAGAAAAGTGGGAGGATAAGATCCGATCCTTACCGCGCCGCTCTACATAGCTTGTTGAAAGGAAGAGACCGCAGCAGGGGTCCAGCTCAGGTCATGCACTGGTTAGCTTTCGGTAATGACGATTTTCCGTGGTTCATATCAAAGAGACGAGTTACCTGAGGGTGGGCTCATGGGCGGGCAAAGTCTTGAACGTACAAGAGAAAGAAGCGCCTACTTGCCTTTTCCGGCGACTTTTCGCCGCCTCGTGACACCCTTTGGAAATACCTTAAGTAATCCTCCAATTTCGACTTACCTTTCAACGCCTTTCAAATTAAAACAAGGGAAGATCCCAGAGAGCCATAGCACCTGAACCCTGCTGGCGGAAGACCTCCTTCCTCCGACAGGGAGTCCGATTTTGTCGATGCCTGCCCAATAGCTTCCACCCTTATAGATTGATAGCACTTGCCCATAAATGACCTCGACCATACGTGCATTGAATGGAAAAGTAGAGGCGAATCTCGCAAAATTAGTTGCCGTGTGGTGAATCCAGCAAATGCCACGAAATTGAAAGGCTTTGCCGCGCTCAAAAGCACTATTAGCTCACACATCTTCTGTGTCTCGGACGCAGTGAGTTTTTCAAATCTCCCTTGGCTTTCTATGTGATTATGTGGCTGGACTGGAAAGTATATTCGACAACTCTAAATGACCTGTACCTCCTGAAATTATCATTTCCCCTGAATAGCTTTCTGATTTTGATCTTTCGAATGTCAAGGTCATTTGACGACTGGTTGCAATCCAGGTTGAAACTTGGTAAACACGGAATTTCCGGAACTGCAGCCCTGTTGGCGCGACCGAATCGTGGGACAAAGTACATCGATATCGGGGCGCCTATCTAAGCGTAGCTCTCTTGAGTAAGCATGTTACACTGTGTAACATTGCGGCTAGTCGTATAGCTCTCCTCCCGTTTTATGTGGTCCGGTCAAACCGTGTAAATCGTCGAGGTCAGACTACATAAAGTGGCCATGCATCTTCTGTCTTTTTCCGTGTTGGAGTCAAAGCCTGTGAAGGTTGGCCAGCTATTCCTGATACATTTTCCGCCCACTCTACTGTAATAGTATGTCCTCTACAAGCAGACTGCGTGTAGCCATTTGGTATGTTTCGTCACCATAACCCAGCGTCTTGAAGCAGAGGACTCATGCACTTCTAGTGGGGCAGGCGTCGGAGGTCTTACCTTCGCTTTGGCGCTATCCCAATATCCAAACATTGACATCGATATTTATGAAAGCGCTCGCCAATTGACAGAAGTTGGCGCAGGCATCGGTATATTTCCTCGTAAGGCAAATTTTCTTATAGGTTGTACGTGTCTAAATCAGAGTCCTAGGCCCATGGAAGATCATAAAATTGCTTGGTCTTGAAGCTGACCTGCTCAAGGTAACGGAGACGCGTGTCGTCGAAGGACCAGGTTAGCCTCGACCCTCTCGAACTCTAGGGCACTTGTTCAACGTTCTCTAGTTTCTGCTTTTCGGTACCGGAAGAGCGACCAACGTGAAGGTCTAGAGTTTTTCACGTTAGTGACGCAAGGTCAGTCCTTCTCAACAGGCTTTGCGTACGAGTCTATCCTTCGCCCTTCGTTATCGGATTACCCGGCTTACGTTGACCCGTTCGCTCAGGCTCATTGGTACTCTTTCATCGGGCCGATTACCAGCAGACTTTGCTGAACCACCTTCCGAAACGATGCCGGACCTATTGCTCTAAGCGACTCCGCTCGTACACGCAACGACAATCTGGCTCTATTGAGCTCCTATTCGAGGACGGTACTACATCGTCTTGCGATGTACTAGTCGGAGCCGACGGGGTTAAATCCGTGGTACGAGCAGGTATCTTAGGCGAAAAGGCACGTTGGGCGCAGGGGGAAGGACGCTGGAAGGAAGCTGCGGAGATCCTGACCCATGTGGAACCTGTATGGTCCGGGTCCAATGCATATCGGGCCTTAATTCCAGTGGAGAAATTGAGGGCGATTGCTCCAAATCACCGAGTTTTGAATACTCCCGGAGTACAGGTAGTTTACACCTTTTCTGAAAAATTTTTGTTTTGGGAAGGCTGATTCGTAAATTCCCAGTACCTTGGAAAGCACGGCGTGGGTTTTTTCATTTTCATATTTCGGTGATCTCCAATTGATTTGACTTTGGGATTTTTTTTTTGGTTATCCAGTACATCATGTCTTACCGAATATCGGGAGGTAAACTTGTCAATTTTGTCGCTTTCATTTCTCGACATCACTTGGAAAACACCAAGTTTAATGGACCGTGGATGTCTACAGTCGAGCCCAGTGCCTTTGCTTCATTTTTTGCACACTGGGAACCAGATGTCCAAGCTTTAATTGCCGTAAGACTTCTTTGAATTTTATGATCGGGCGCAGAAAGACTAAATAATCCCGAAATATATGCAGTGTGTCGAAAAGCCAATGCAGTGGGCCATTCACACAATTCGACCAATGCAGTCTTTTATTTCTGGGCGGGTAGCACTGTTGGGTGACGCAGTCAGTGAACTCTATTTTCTATCATGTCCGGAATTCTGA